>QZGG01001523.1:0-62253 GCA_006409495.1 Sedum album | reverse complement strand
ATCTTTCTGAATATCTCACAATAGTCTCGCTGCTCACCCACTGTGTTACCAGATTCTGCGTCTGCTTTAGCAAATCTTTCCTTAGCCACCTTTTCATCATCTATCTCATTATTCTCAATCTGAAATCTCAATAACCTGAGTAACAACATTCGCAATCTCCTCGAATACACTCGGCGCTTCAAAAAATCACCATAGATTTTTTTTAACAATATCCACATATTGTTTTCCCTAAATTGGATTGCTAGTTATTCTAGATCTGATTAAGCATCTGTCGCAGATTAGTTGCAACAAGCACATAGACTCTGCTAAATGTGAATGCTTCAACTTGTGCACAACTCACTTACTTGGTGAATATTACTTCTTCAACATGTTCAACTTCAGCAGTATCCTGTGGCAAATCGTGTTCATCAGTATCTTCTTCATCCACAACCTCTTCTTCTTCTTCTTTTCCAAAAATATGTGCCACATATACTATTGCAACAGTCTCTGTCTCATCTACTGCTTCAGTAGTTACTTAATCAGAATTATTACCTTCTTTAAATTTCTCAGACTCCTGTTCTGCTTCAATAGATTCTACTATGGTCTTAATAAAATCATCGATTCTACCTTTTTATGACAACTCTTCTACTCCAACCAATTCAGCCACTTGTAATTCTTAAGTAAATACTTGAGCAGTCAAGACTTAACCTCTGCAACAGTTACATCAATATCAACATCTTCAAGTTCTCTACGGATCTCCATACCATCTGTCGCTAGACTTTGTTTTCTTACATTTAATAGGATATCTTCTTTGTATCCTTAGCAATTTCTTGAATAGATCAAAAATCTAACTTCTTCCCGGACTTTTCCTGGACTTCTAAAAACATAATTCAGACTTAAAATAACCTCCTAAGTTAATTTCTTAAACAGACTCCTCAGATAGTATTCTTTGCATCAGGTCTGCTTAAGCAGCAAAATCAGATCATTCTTGAACGACACGGCAGACCAAAATTGCTAGCTGATTTTCAGTCACAGTGTGCTCCACAAACTGCTCAGACACTTTCTCATTTGTTTTTCTTCTCACAAACGAGGTGTTGTCTTCTCCCCCTCGCACAAAGCCATGGTTAATCAAGGATATTGCTAATATTTGGTACCATGCTTTGAGCGCTTTCTTTAGTCCATACAACTCCTTTTTGAGATGATACCATATTCAGGATGCTGCGGATCCTTGAATCGTTTAAGTAGAGCAACATACACTTCGTCTTTAAGTTTTACTCGATCAACTGTATCAGTGGTATCTCCCTCTGCTCCATTCCTTGCTTCAGCAAACAGGTCAACAATTTCTTCAATAAAGTTTGTTTGCTCTAGCTCAAGTTCCCCAATGTCTTTAACATTCTTTAATATATAGCAGTTATTTGGTTCTCGATTTCCGTCATTATACTATATCTTGATTCATACTTCACGTGACACTTTCCTTGTGCGAAGTCTACCTTCAGACCCTCATCACACAACTGGCTAATGCTCAACAGGTTTGCTCGTAAACCATCAACTAGTAGCACATTCTTTTGCTTAAGCAGTCCTGCGACACACAATTCTCCAAAACCAACTACCTTCCCTCTTGCTTCGTCTCTAAAGGTTACAAACTGTCCAGTGACAGATTGTTTATTCGTCAAGTAGAATTTATCAATAGTTATATACGCTGAACACGCGTTGTCGAAGATTCGTTGATCGGTAGAATGCTTGATTGTTGAACTTAGGGCTACATAGCTGTAGTAGTGTCTGGGAGAATAATAACCTGCAGAAAGATTAGAGTATCCTTGATAATTATTATAGTATCCTGATGGAACAAACCTCTTTCGAAGTTGCTGTCCAAGCATTCCAGAAAATCCTGCTCCAGCAACATTCTGTTCTCTTTGTCTGTATGACCTATGAAGGTATGTGCAGTCACGTCTAATATGTCCTTTATGATTGCAGTAGTAACATACTTGCTGACTGCTCCTAATCTGACCATCTACAACTGTTTTCAGTTTGGTCACAATATCTGATTGTACACTTTTGATAACAGGTTGGCTTGCTTCTTGCTGTGACTCAACCTCTTCACCTGCGAGTTCATCCTTACTAACAAGTTTGTTAAGTTGCTTCAGTTCTGTTCGAGCAGTTCTTAGTTCTGCTGTTGCAGCAGATAACTCTCCCTTCATATTCTCACATTTGTCAGATATTTCTTCCTTTTGGACTTTAAGTATACGGTTCAACTCAACAACTTCTTCCCACTTCTCATACATTGATCGACACTTATCAACAATTGAGTCCTTAGTAATTTCAGTAAATGTGTCATCCTCTATGGAATGGGAGTCATCCTCTTCTTCATATTTTTCCTGTGTCAGCTCTGCTACAGCAGCCAGTGCTATCCAGCTCACTTTTTCGGTTTCATCCTCAGATTCGTCTTCTCTCTCAGAGTCACTAAAGCTTGCACCAAAAAACTTTTTCTGTCTTTTCATTTCAGTAGGACATTCTCCTTGCACATGTCCATATCCCTCGCATCCGAAGCATCTAATACTTTTCTCCTTCTTCTCAAATGTGTGTCCCTTTTCTTCAATCTTGTTTCTTCTAAATCTGAGGCTGCTTCTAGGTTTACCTGCTTGAGCAGAATCTTTTCTGTCTGATTCCTTCTTATTCAGCTTTCTCATGAATTTTGAAAAGTTTCTGGCAATCATGTCAATTTGATCATCATCGCTTACTGAGTCAGATTGGGTTACTTCTCCTTTAAATGCAACATCTTTTATTTTCTTATTCGGAACATCCATCTCCATCTCATACTCATAAGACTTCAAGATCCCCATCAACTCCTCTAATTTAAGAGTTTTCAAATTCTCTGTCTGCATAATGGAAATTTTATGCATGGCAAACTTTTTAGATAGAGCCCTTAGCACCTTCTTTACTAATCGTTCATTACTGATAAACTCTCCCAATGAATGTGACTGATTAGCTATGTCCATCAACCTCTTGTTGAACTCCGTCACCAATTCATCTTCCATCATTTTGAGATTCTCAAACTGGGAGGTCAAGGTTAACATCCGAGTCTCTTTCACCTTGTCGGTTCCTTCATATGTGGTCTGCAGTATGTCCCATGCTCCAAAGATAGCATGCAGTGCCTGAGCATTAGCTGAAGCAGATCTTTCTTCAGCAACTGTCCATTTATCCTCATCTTTGAGAGATGTAACACCATCTTTATCAACCTCTTTTGGATGTTCCCAACCTCCATGCACGATAATCAATAGACTTAATGTGTGCCCTCATACTAGTCTCCCAATATGAGTAGTTCGTGTCATCGAGCATTGGAGGTCGAATCTGAGCTTCTCTAAATTTCATCATATTCCCCTATCTGAAACAGTAGTTTATAGTAGGATCTCACTCAGTGTGTCGAGTGATCGGCTCTGATACCAATTGAAATTTAGTTATCCGGTCTGTCACAGATTCTTGTACGATATCTATTCCAAGTTAACTTAAGCAGATACTATCTCAGATTAGCAGATTAACGTATATGCAAAAATATAAATGACACACAATCTTGTTAACCCAGTTCGGGGGGCTTACTCCAAAGCCCGATAGAAACGTTTCACTAATAAGTTCAAGTACAAGTACACCAAATTGACTTTCTCAAAGAACTCTAAATGAAACAACTCACGGAAACCTCAGTCAACGAGTACTGACCACCTGTCAGCTATCCACCAGATCAGAACTCCACTGATCTCTTGTTCTTCACGTGAACGACACGCACAACTCAACTCAATGCAGTTGTTGTCACAGGCTCTGTTGCAACAGCGTTTGCACAGGTCTGCAGCAAGCTCTTCTCCGAACACCTTTACGTGCAGTATGCTTGCAATAACTTAGCTCATAACTGATCAATAACTTTGTTCTCCAAAGGATATAGCTCAACTCAGATCAGTATCTATCTCAACAACAACTTAGACTTCCGCAGCAAGCTTCTTCTTTGTTCACTCTTCGCGTATGCTTGCCGGAACTTAGATCTCTTCTCGTATATAACTCTGATTACAAAAAGATATTGCTAACGCTCAAGATCAGGTTGTTTCTTCCCAATTTCGTGCTCTCTAAGTTGTTCCCTCAAATCTGCCTCCTTCTCTATTTATAGCATAGTGTTCCTTAAAGATGGGAATCATTATCTTTTTTAGAAACTTCTAATTCTATTAGGAATTCTAATTCTATTAGGAATCATTATCTTTTTAGAAACTCCTAATTCTATTAGATTAGGTAATAATCAAAATCTGATTATTATCTAAACCATAAACCGCCTTAGAGATTTCTTCTAAAAATCTCGCGGATTGCCATGATGTCGCTGTTCGTCAGGACTGCACCCCTGTGTTTCCGTTACTGCTTCAGACCTACTCCAGCAGGTCTTTCATCACATCTGCAACACTGGTTGAATCTTTTGCTTACTTGCAAACCAAGTTACGCACTCATCGTTGCGACAAAACTTGCCACACACAAATGAGTTCACTCCATTGAACTCTTACACTCAAATTGGTGAACTCATGGATCCTAACAATCCATCATTCATCTATTAGATTAGGTTGGTGAGAGAATGACACATGGAAAGGAGTGTATATTTTTAGTTTGGTTGATTTTGAATGTATAATTCGCTTTGCGAGTGACTTTGAGGGTATTTAAGTCAATTTAGTATCACCTTAAATCCCCCACAAAAGTGGATGTGACATTCCAAAATGTTTCTCTCATTTCATTGATTATCTCTCTCAAAATTGACTCTCTTTTTCCAAACTAATTCTCTACTCTTTCCAAAATTATTTTCTCTTGATTTAAAAATGATGGAAAAGAGTGGTGGATATGATGGTGGTGGATGGAGTGATGACAGTGGGGAACGAAGTGGTGATTATGGTGATGGTGGAAGGAGTGATTGGTGAGGGAAAAAGTGGTAGATGTGATGATGGTGGAAAAGGGTAGTTGATATGGTGATGATGATGTATTTGAAGGTGATGGATATCTTGGAAAAGAAATTTGATGGTAATGCAGGAAGAAGCAATGGACATGCCGGCGGTGACTAATTTGATGGTAGTGGTAGTAGAAGAAGTGAATATTGTAGATGGTGATTTAGTAGTGGTGGTGAAAGAAGTGGTGGATGTGGACCATGTGGTGGTGGTGTATATGGTGGAAAGAAATTTGCATTTAATTAGGTGAAGTAATTAAATAAACGTAAGTTTTGAAAATTAAACATAAACATGATTCAAAAATATGAACCTCGTAAATGATACATGCTTTAACTATGTTTATTTTGATTTTTAAAATCGTAAAAACATGATAAACTATAAACGAAATTTAAAATTGCCAAAGCAGTTAACATGAATCAGGATTGAAATATATCAGATTATAATCAAATATTGAGTTATCATGGGAAATAGATAAAATAACGTACTTTTGAATTGATGATAATCAAAACTACGTCATGTCAAAATTGCATCATTTTATTAAGGGTTTAGTAATTTTAAAATCTGGGTAATAATAAAGGGTAAATTGCCGAAAACCACTCATAAGTTAGGATTTTTTCCGGAAACCACCCATATCTTTAAAAATTATAAAGTCACACCCTTATGTTTATAAAATTTGTCAGAAACCACTCATATATTTAATTTTAATTGAAATATTAGTAAAAATGATAAAAAACTTATAAGAATACGAAAAAAATACATACTTAATTCCCTATACAATGTCCTTCTTCAAACCACCCCACCAGTAAAGCTGACAAAGATCTCTATACATCTTATTTGCACCGGGATGCATGGCATAAGGTGTACAATGTGCTTCCCTCAAAATCTCTACACGCAGTCCCTCAACCTTAGGTACACATAATCGATCTCGAAATCGAAGAGCACCATCATCACTGATCTGAAATTCTCTATGCTTCCCTTCTCTAACTTCTGAAATCAACTGACTCATTTTCGAGTCCTTGCTCTGAGCTTCTGTAATCTTTGAATTCAATGTAGATGCAATCTGAATATGTGCATAAAAGCCTCTCTCTCGTAACTCCAAGGAGACTCCTTTGTTGCGCAGCTCAGACAACTCCTTAATCAACCCTCTCCTTTCCAAAGATATATGTGCCAAGCTGCCCATGGACTTTCGACTGAGAGCATCAGCAACAACATTAGCTTTTCCGGATGATAAGAGATAGTGAAATCATAGTCACTTAATAACTCAATCCATCTGCGCTGTCTAAGATTAAGGTCTTTCTGACTGAAGATATACTTTAGACTCTTGTGATCTGTGAACACCTCAAATGACTCTCCATATAAGTAATGTCTCCACATCTTCAATGCAAAAACAACAGCTGCGAGCTCAAGATCGTGCGTAGGATAATTACTCTCATGCTTTTTCAACTGACGAGATGCGTACGAAATAACACGACCATGCTGCATCAAAACACATCCCAGTCCTACTCTCGAAGCATCACAATAAACTGTAAATCCTCCGTTCCGGAAGGAATAGCAAGAATAGGTGATGTCGTTAGAGCTTCTTTCAATCTCTGAAAACTCTCTTCACACTCTGCAGACCAATCAAACTTTACCCCTTTCTGAGTAAGACGAGTCAATGGTGCAGCTATTCGAGAAAAATCCAGTACGAAACGACGATAATATCCAGCTAAGCCAAGAAAACTACGAATCTCTGCAACTGAAGTAGGAGTACTCCATTGCTCCACTGCTGCCACCTTTGAAGGGTCTACTTTCACACCCTCACTGGTGACTATGTGTCCAAGAAAGGAAATGCTAGTCAACCAAAACTCACATTTAGAGAACTTGGCATATAACTTATGATCTCGTAGCCTCTGCAACACCTGTCTCAAATGTAATGCGTGCTCCTCCTCAGTCTTAGAGTAGACCAAAATATCATCAATGAATACGATCACGAACTTATCCAAAAATTGTCTAAAAATATTATTCATCATCCCCATGAACGCAGCTGGTGCATTTGTGAGTCCAAATGACATCACTAAAAACTCATAATGTCCATAGCGTGTGCGAAAAGCCGTCTTCGGAATATCCTGATCTCTAATCCGAAGCTGATGATAAACAGAACGTAAATCAATCTTGGAAAAATATCGAGCCCCTGTAACTGGTCAAACAAATCATCAATCCTTGGCAACGGATACTTGTTCTTCACTGTCACCTTGTTCAGCTGGCGGTAATCAATGCAAAGCCTCATGGTTCCATCTTTCTTCTTCACAAATAAAACTGGAGCGCCCCAAGGAGACACACTAGGACGAACAAATCCCTTATCTAACAAATCCTGCAACTGAGTCTTTAACTCTTTCAACTCTTTTGGAGCCATTCGATAAGGAGGAATCGAGATGGGTCGTGCCAGGAGTCACATCAATGCAAAACTCAACATCTCTCATCGGAGGAAGTCCGGGCAAATCCTCTGGAAAGACATCTCCAAACTCGCGTACTACTGGCAAGCTCTCTGGCGAAGGTGTCTGAGTCTGAACTTGATGATCCAAAAGGATAGCCAGGTATGCATGACATCCCTTTCTCATCAATTTATCAGCCATCAATGCCGAAATCAAAACGAAGAAGATGGACTCCTATCACAAATAAATGTGAATTCTGATTGACCAGGAATACGAAATACGACCACCTTCTCTCGACAGTCCAAAGTCGCATAGTAAGTCGACAACCAATCCATCCCCAAAATGATGTCAAAGTCGAGCATACTAAGTATAATCAGATCAGCACACAGATCATGATCATGAACACAGATGGGAATAGAACGTATACTAATCTGGCATCAATAAGATCGCCGACTGGAGTACTCACCACTAAGGGTGTTTGCAATGACACCGGTAATAAAGAAAAATGTGAAGCAAATCGCGGAGAAACGTACGAATGTGTAGAACCCGGATCAAATAATACTGAAGCATCAAAATCAAAAACTCGTAAGGTACCTGTAGCCACGGCGTTCGATGCATGAGCATCCTGCGGGGTCAAGGCAAAAACTCTTGCCTGAGCTCTCATATCTCCACTCTGTCCTCGACTACTCCCAGCCTGGTCTGAAGTCTGTCTAGTCCCTCTATCTCCATGATGGACCATCGGAGCAGTGAATGTATGGTGATCTCTACCATCTAGGACTGGTATCCCTGGTTGCACAACTGATGCATGCGAGATAGCCGGTCGAGCTGTCATGTGATGTAAGCTAACACCACGTGAAGGACACTGATGTTTCTTGTGTCCTAACTGACCACAATTAAAACAAGCTCCAGACTGCTGGTAACAGATACCACCATGAGGACGACCACAAGTCTTGCAAGGCAATCTTTCCTGGCTGGATGTACCAATACCGTGATGCTGACTAGCTCCCTGAGAAGCTGACTGAGAAGGTCTAACACCCTGTGAGTTTGTCCTGCCACCACGCTGGGACGTCTGACCCATATGACCTCCCCTCTGAGAAAACTGCGGTCTGCCACCCCTAAGGTCTCCTCTATGATCCCCCTGACTCTCCATGTCAGTCTCACGAGACCTCTTCCTCTGCTCACGCTCACCTCTATCCAAAATATCTCTGTCCTCTAACATCCGAGCAGCGTCCACAGCTCTCGAGAAACTGGTAAACTGAGTGCAAGAAATATTCCTGAAAATAGCAGTACGCAACCCAGTAATAAAGCGCTTAATACGCCTCTCCTCCGTAGGTACCAAATACGCCGCAAATACTGATAGCTTTGTGAACTTGTTGCAGTACTCTGTGACAGTCATACTACCCTGCTTCAGCATCTCAAACTCACGCGCCTTAGCATCTCTGACACTATCAGGCAAAAATCTATCCAGAAATAGATCTCTAAACTCATCCCACTCCATGGGAGGCTGGTCAGCACTCCTGTCTGCTATGACGCTCTCGAACCATGAGTATGCAACTCCCTGTAGTCTGAATGAAGCCAACTCTACTGATCTCCAACTAGGACAATGCAGAACTCGAAATAGACGCTGAGTCTGCTCAATAAACGATCTAGGATCCTCCTTCTCATCAGTGCCACAAAAGGCTGGAGGCTGATGACGCAAGAACTCATCCAACTTAACACCTCCATCAACAGTCTGCTGTTGTCCGGTATGAACTGGACGCTGAGTAGAATCACCACTGGTGCTAAGTGATGTAGAACTCGGCTGTGGCTGTGCATGAGCAGCTCCTTGTTGTACCAGTCCATGTAACACCTGAGTAAGACCCGCAATGCTATTCATCACATCAGTCAATGTATGCTGGGGTGGGTTAGCTTGCTCGCCTCGTGCCTGATCATTTGTCGATGTACGAGCAACAGGTGGTGGAATATCTACACCTCTAGAGTTAGTGCCTGAATGAGCCATACGGGGTACAGGAGGGCGATTCCTGACATTGCGAACATTATCGCCATCCCTTCCATTAGTGTCAGTAGAACGACCACGAGACGTACTACGGGTTGTAGGTGCCATCTCAACCTATAAGAATAAATTCGGATGATCAGATACGAGAATCGGAATTTCAATGAGACAGAAGTTTCCTAAAGGTCTTAGCAGAACGTTGTTTACGGTGATGGCGCGCTTCACCTCCGTAATCAAAATTCTACTTAGTCCTAGCTCCGTGTACTGAAAGAAAGAAACCTATGCTCTGACTACCAACTTTGTCACGACCCAAACTAAGGATCGAGACCGGCGCTCAACAAACATGCTAAGCAAGCCTCTTATTCAGTAAATGACAAAATATTCTAAACAGCGGAAATTAAATAAAATGACAAATGTCCAATATCAAATACAACGGAGCGTCTAAAGGAAACAATGGAATGAAATAAATGTATTTAGCTGAACTAGTTGGATGGCACCGTACTGGAACAACTGGCTAGGTAGCGTAGACAACTGGTGTGACTCTCAACCACCGGCTCACTTATCTGTAAAAATATTAAAATAATAACGGATGAGTCGAATTGACTCAGTGAATAAATAACACGTCTGTTAGCGTACTTTATACCTTTATAAATTTTATATCCATATTCGTATCCATTTATATACGCATAAATAAATATATATATACCAGATAAATCAAATATAACCATGATGGGCAGTTAGTACTGCCAGTGATACAGCCGTGATGGGCAGTCGTCACTGCCAATAACCATGATGGGCAGTCGTCACTGCCAGTCCGGACCCCATATATAATACCGTGAATGTAATAATGCATAACTCTTATAAATAATAATAGCCAAATATTTTATAATACATATGTCAACGTACGTAGTCACTTTACCAGATGAGAAAGGGGATTTATATACTTTTTCGTACTATGTTACTATCCACATAAATATACGTATAATTTAAACATGCTATTTACTCACACGTTCTTAAGGCAGTAAGCTCCGATGCACCTCTGAATGTAGGTCCTTGGAAGCTGACAATCCTATAAATTTCATAGTTAACTAGATAAGAATCAATGCAGAAAGTTTCTAATTCACTCACTCGTTCGGTCATGCAACTGGTATTTTCTATACATTTACGTATAGTGTCTTGGTAAATGACTTGCACCATTCTGACCCTTTTTACATCATCTATCCACATGTCCTTTTAAATTAAATGAACTGACACCCTTACAATCTATCAATTGATGTACACCACACTAATACCTACACCACAGTAATACCTACCACACTAATGACTAGACCTGAGTACTCTCGCAACATCATCAAAATTATCCAAGTGATGAGTAATTGTAATTCCATTCAAGATAATAACTTGATTAAAAAGAAGAAGACAAAAAAAAAGTCGGTCATTACCTCGGTAATTACTACCCTCACACAAGCTAATCGGCCGTCAAAATGATGCTGCTAGGTTTCTTTGTTTTTTTTCTCTTTACCTATGTATCCCTTTAAAACCACCCACGGTTTCCTATACCGTAAATCCCTCAATCGGTTTCCAAATTTTAATAAATTTTATATATTTAAATTTTATTTATTATTCATTAAATCAAAATCTGGACATAACAAAAACGCAGCACACTGTACGAGATCTGAATCCATACTCTACATTTAAGTATGGAAGATACCCTTATTTTTTAATTCTTCTACTATTTTATTCAAATTTAAAGTTTTGATTACAAATTGAGCCAAAATCATAATTTAAATTAAAGAAAATAATTAATTTAAAATTTAATTTTTTTTTCACGTGATTCGTTCTCATAAGTCATATCATTTGCACATGTACATAAAATAATTAGTCAATTGATATTTTCTATTATTTTATTCAGCCCACAAAAATATGAGAAATGCGTATATGAGTTTTTGGATTAAGACATGTATGAGAAATCACAAATGATTAATAATGCCTGAAGCATTAAATAAAACTCGGAGTAAGTTTAAGAATGTTGAGTTGAGGGGGAGTGTTATGATTGTACTCTTTTTTCCTTCCTTTGTTTTTATTCCAACAGTTTTTTCAAAGGAAAGAATTTTAACGAGGCAATTCTTACACTCAGACAGACAATTTTTTCACCCCATATGATAGGTGTTGAAGTATCTTATCATGAAGAATGCAACATCAAGTTAAAAAAATGTCCATTCGAGGGGAAAATCGTATCTGTAATCTTTTTCCCACATCTTTATTTTTTCAATCTTATTTTTCAAAGATACGAGTTTTATTAAGAAAGTTCTATTCACTCAAATCATCAAAAGGGGATTGTTATAAATACAATAATGATGGTTGTATGAGTTTTGAGTTGCATGTCATTCCATATTCTTTGTAAATGCCTATATAAAGGTTTTGTATTATGTGAAAAGAATAATAAGAAAACCTCCTTGGCTCCTCCCTTACTCTTTGTCTCGATCTTTCCCTCATTACAATTTCTTCATATTATAACAGAGGTTATATTAGTAATTTTCTTACAAACCCAATTAAAACCAATGAACATTAAAAAGTAGAGTAAATGTTGGTTTTCAAAAAATATATTTATTGTTATAAATATAGTTTTATTAGGTTGGATGACCTTTGGCAGTTAAGACTTTCAATGCCTCTTTTATAAGTAACTAGTTTTTACTGCACAATCTAATACGTGCATATTTTAATATTACAAATAATTTTAATATATAATAAGGCATGTATGAGGTTTAACCTAAGTAATTACGATTAAATACAGGGGTGTCATAGGCATAAGAAATGTGGCTTCATCTAGTAACCGCTAATAGCACACTTTCCCTTTTTTATATAGTAAAAATTATTTTTTTGTACTTGACTATATAATGGTTTTGGATGTAAGAATAGGAATAATGAAAATCCTTCTTACTTCCCCTCCATTTACTTTGTCTCCATTTTCATATCCTCATGTCTTTGTATTTCTCGAATTATAACTTTATATATATTTTCGTGTAGTATGATCAATGAAAAATTTGTAGTATATAATTTTTATATATATTGTTAAAGGATCTATTTGTAACTATATTATTCAAAAAAATTATGAACACTATCTTTGTTGTTTTTGTAAGGTCTTGTAAAATATTAAAACGATACAACCAACATATATATATGTCGCAAATAAATCAAATTCAAAGGAATTTGTAAAATGGGGATGAAAATGATATAATTGAAATCAATGTTTATGAAGGATGATGAGGAACGAAGTGATAGAATAGTTGGATGAATCTAAATTAAATACCTCTATATTTAGTGATTGATATGTAGCCTATTATGAGTTCGACAAAATTCAAAGTGCAATCATATGCTTTTTTTGACGATTTATCAACGCTTCTTGGAGCGCTGTTAAATCGACCGCTGTTGTATGTCAGTTAGATATAACAGCCCTTAAATTAAGGGGTAGTTAATAAGGTGATGATGATATATTTGAAGGTGATGGATATCATGGATAGAAATTTGATGGTAATGCAGGAAGGAACAGTGGACGTGTCGGTGGTGACTAAATTGATGGTGGTGGTATTAGAAGAAGTGAATATTGTGGATGGTGATTTAGTGATGGTGGTGGTGAAAGAAGTGGTGGATGTGGTGGTTGTGTATATGGTGGAGGGAAATTTGCATTTAATTAGGTGAAGTAGTTAAATAAACGTAAGTTTTGAAAATTAAACATAAACATAGATTCAAAAATATGAACCACGTACATGCTTTAACTATGTTTATTTGGATTTTTAAAATCGTAAAAACATGATAAACTGTAAACAAAATTTAAAATTGCCAATATACAGTTAACATGAATCAGGATTGAAATATATCGAATTATAATCAAATATTGAGTTATCATGGGAATGAGATTCGGTGCAGCCTGCTGTAATTTACTGCCAAAAGATAAAATGACGTACTTTTGAATTGATGATAATCAAAACTATGCCGTTCAAAGTCAAAACTACATCATTTTATTAAGGATTTAGTAATTTCAAAATTTGGGTAATAATAAAACAACATATTTTATTTTACCATGATCAAAACTACGTCGTTTTGACTCTTTAAAATGACAAAAATAGCTACAAAACGCAGCACGCTGTACGAGATCCGAATCCATACTCACATTTAAGTATGGAAGATGCCCTTATTTTTTAATTCTTCTACTATTTTATTCAAATTTAAAGTTTTGATTACAAATTGAGCCAAAACCATAATTTAAATTAAAGAAAATAATTAATTTAAAATTTAATTTTTTTTTCACGTGATTCGTTCTCATAAGTCATATCATTTGCACATGTACATAAAATAATTAGTCAATTGATATTTTCTATTATTTTATTCAGCCCACAAAAATATGTAGCCTTGGACAAACCTG
Organism: Sedum album; assembly: GCA_006409495.1. Lineage (NCBI taxonomy): Eukaryota > Viridiplantae > Streptophyta > Magnoliopsida > Saxifragales > Crassulaceae > Sedum > Sedum album. The sequence goes on along the minus strand of QZGG01001523.1, from coordinate 48,486 downwards.
GCCCAGAAAATAAACAGATTTCTCGAAACTCAAAATAGTGCCACCTGTGATGTACTCCATATATAAATAGACAGTCGCCGATTTGTTCATTCCAATTGAATTCCCTATTCCCTGTTTTCGTTAATCTCTTCGGATATCGGCCGCCTTCTTTCCCCCAAAATCCGATTCTCCGCAATCAGCCTTTGGTTGAGTAAACAGCATTCGACTTCAATTTTACGCTCAAGTAGCCGAAGTTACTCATTACTAAGCTTTGAGGTATTTTACCCTACTTTGATTTCATCCATTTTGTTCTGATATTATTTCCTGCTACGATTTAACCTTCTAAATTTGATAATCTCGTGTTTTGATTTGGTAGAGTAAACTTTGTTTAGGCTTCAGTTTATTCTGTGTAAGATTTTTTTCTTACTTTGGAAGATTTTTTTTGAACATATTGTTTTGAATTTCTGTGCTTTTCAATTTAAATTAACAGAGAATCCTCTTCGAAAGTCACAAATCGAGTGATTATTTTAAATACTTCGCCCTTGTGTGCTTCAACATCATTTGTTGTTTTTCTGATCTTTTCATTCTCACATTTGCAAAATTTATATTTTGATTTGTCTGACCACATATGAGTATAAAAGCGTAGGGCCACTGGTAAATTTATATTTTATATGTATTCTGTTCATGTTAATATATCTGAAGAAAATCTATTCTGTCCATGGTCCACTGTTATCAGTTGAATTTATCATTTGTACGGTGTCTAAGTTTCCAAAAGGCAACTTTTTATTGAAAATCAGCCGCCCATGACCATCTTAAAATTACTTTGACTATCTTAAGTTATACTGACGCCAGTAGATTAAAACCTGTAAGCAATATGGTCCAGCCAAGCAAGAATCATTTTAAATTTTTTATATTGATTCTTTCATCTTCATGATTATTAATGAGTATTGTTTCACATAACCAATAGAATGAACTATAATTTGTTTTACGGCTCATCTTACTCTGGTTATATGGTGTACATTTTTCATCACTATAACATTGGTACCAATGCAGCATGAACATTATTTAAATATGTTTGCTGATTGGTTGTTTGATAATCTGTATGTGGGACCTCAGTAAACTGTACATTTGTGATTTTAATGCAGATTTTTCCTGAAACAAGCTACCTTTGGAGACTACGACTTATAATGGCCAATGGTACAAAATTTTCTAGTGCCATAAGGTCAATGGAACAGTTGGGTATCCCGGCTAAAGTTGTAGAACCTATGTTGGAGAGACTTTTGGAAGTTTTTGAAGGAAACTGGGACCATATTGAAGCGGAGAACTACCAATTACTTGCAGATTTTATATTCGAAGAATCGGTAATGTTATAGTCAGTACCGTATGTATTTCCTGTAATAATTGACTTGCTTTGGTTATTTTTGATTGTAGTGTGTAGGCTTGTGTGTACACACATGATTGTGTGTGTGCCCATGTGTGTGCCCATGTGCGTGCATTAAAGTTCATTACAGGTCCATGTATTGTGGGCGTGTCTAATGAATCTTTCTACGCGCAGGTTGAAGGTGATTCAAAAGATGCAGATGATGATGTGACAGAACCATCAGCAAAGAGGCTTAATGTCGGAAATGTTAAAGATAAAGTTCCATCTAGAATGGAAGGTCAGCAAAATCGGTTAGATCATAAAGATAACAGATCAAATATCTGTTCTCAGCCTGACCCAAGAACTTATCAAAAGAACTCTAAGTTGTCTAGTTTGAGTTTGACAGACTCAAAACATAGTTCAGAGAGAGTTTCAAATAAAAGACGCGATAGGCAAGCCGAAAACCCATATGCAGATCAGATAAACAACATTGTTGCAAATTCTCAAAAGATTGTCAAGAGCACCACTCCAAAAAAGGCAAAACCTTCATCAAGGGAACATACATCAGTGGTCCAGTTAGGTACTAAGGCAGTAATGCTAGATTTTCTGGGAAAGATTCCTCTTCGTCCGATATTTAGTTTATTTTTACAGATTTAAGTGGTGTCAAAGAGTTACTTTTTATATTCATATTAGATTTTTTGTTTTGAAGATATTCGAGGACCAACAGAATCAAGGCTAGGAACAATCGATTCTCAGCATGAACAAGTAGTTGAGCCTCGATATATTCGAGATATAACTAAAGGTTTGGAAAATGTGCAAATTTCATTGATAGACGAAACTAGTAGGGAGACTCTCCCAAGATTCTTTTACACAAAGAACAATGTTGTTTATCAGAGTGCATATGTGAATTTTTCACTGGCTAGAATTTCGGATGAAGAATGTTGTTCAGGTTGTGTAAAAAATTGTCTACATAGGCATGTACCTTGTGCATGTGCTCGTGAAACAGGGGGAGAATTCGCCTACACGCCACAAGGCGTTTTGAAAGATGAGTTTCTTGAATCATGCATTTCAATGAGTCAACATCCATTAGAGAAACATATGTACTACTGCAAAGATTGCCCATTAGAAAGAAACAAAAACAAGAGGAAGCCAGAGCCATGCAAGGGTCATCTACTCCGAAAATTTATCAAAGAGTGCTGGACAAAATGTGGGTGTAGCTTGCGGTGTGGGAATCGAGTGGTTCAGAGGGGCATTAACCGCAAATTGCAGGTTGGACTTTGTTTATTTTACATGTCTAGTGCCTGTTACACTAATGAACCACACGTTTTAAGTAGTTTTCATTTTCAGGCTAGGAATTTCTGTTCAAAATAAAATATATGCCACGATCTATCCTATTGCCTTGTTTTACAAGGGTAAGCTGAAAATATTTTCACTGGTATACAACCATTTGTTTCAGGTATTTGTCACTCAAGGGGATAAAGGTTGGGGTTTACGAACCCTTGAAGAGTTGCCCAAGGGTACTTTTGTATGTGAATATGTAGGAGAAATACTAACCAATACAGAACTGTATGAGCGAAATACAAGAAATGATGCCAATGAAAGACATACTTATCCAGTCCTTTTGGATTCTGACTGGGGATCAGAAGGTATATTGAAGGATGAAGAAGCACTGTGCTTAGATGCAACTTCATACGGTAATTGTGCAAGGTTTATAAATCACAGGTAACTAGAGGCAGCAAATTTACATGTATGGGAGTTTTTCAATGAAATCTGTAAATTTATGTTCATTAATTTCTAGTAGTACGTATAAAACGCTTGTGGTTAGCTTACATTTTTAGTAAAGGAAAATTAAGTGTTCTTTTTGTTATCACCACTCACCAGTAGTTTGATTTATGTTTTTGTGTTTGATTTTTTTAGTCATGATGCTTAACGCGCCTAGTTTATCTCACTTTATAGGTGCCAGGATGCAAATTTAATTGAGATTCCCGTTCAAGTGGAGTCCCCTGATCGACATTACTATCATGTACGGGGTTTAAATTCATTAAGCTCGATTGTCATACCACGATGTACATCATTCTGGTTGTAGCTGATTATCTTCTGAACATTATACAGGTAGCATTTTTTACTAAAAGAGTTATAAAGGAGATGGAAGAATTGACATGGGTGAGATATCTTTTGTGTATTCCTTAAATGTCACCAAATGCATGATATTCACAAATGAGTCTAACCTGCATTGAGGTGCAACTTGGTTGATAAATTTACAAACTTAACTCATACAAGGGAGCCGAATTAGGTGACATCTTAATTGTTTATACACTGAGCTCTTTCTGATAATAAAAGTATTATGTTTTATCATTTATCATGCATATATAGTAGGTAACTAGGTATGTTTTACCGAAAACAACCCTTTTTATGGTGTTTTACCGCCACCCCCTTAACAATGTTTCCAAGAATATATCATGTAAAACAGCACAAGTGTGGTTTTTCCTTTTTGGAACCCTTTTTTATAGGGGTGATTTTTGATAATAAAAAAACTCAGTTTTTCAGTAAAGAATCTTTCATTGTAAATAGTGATCAAATTATTAAAATGATCACTCTTAGTTGTTCAAATTCAATGCTAATTATCATCATATCATACCCACAACTTAACAAATGATTAATGGAAGAAATATTTTAGCTCAAGTAGTAAAACTTGTTCCGACTATCATATACCTTAATAATGGATTGTACCCGCTCCTTGCAGGATTATGCAATCGACTTTGATGACCAGGATCATCCTGTGAAAGCTTTTAAGTGTACGTGTGGAAGTGCATTTTGCCGGGACAAAGGAAGTGGTAAAACAGTTTCTTTATTTTATTTGTGATTTTTGTTGGTTCTTTGAGATGCAACTAGTCATAAGGCTTTATGCCTTTATACATTAGTTAGTTAGTTAGTATAATCATACTTGGTATGTGTCTTTACATTTCTCGAGTCCTGCCCTTTAGAAACAGACAGTTGTTTCATATATTTAGCGCAGCTGTTTCAGTCCTCACATTCATACTAATATTATTCTTAATTTCCTATCCATTAAAAGCCACATACCTCTGCTACATTAGCATAAATTAACTTTACTTACTCTCACATTCCCAGTTTTTTATTATTTCCAGTGATTTACGTTCATGAGCCAAACTTGTAGAGGCCAAACAAATTCATTTAATGTTTTTTGTCACCTCCCTTTGGTCTGCTACGTAGATTTCAGATGAATTTCATTTTCATGAGCCTGTGACTCCTAATCCCTTGTGTAGTTGTTCTATAAAATGGACAGGAGGTGCAGTTGAATGCACCACATAAGACTCATTTTCTTACTATTTTTAAGATCACTTATGTCTGATCTGCTCAGGTTCAATTACTAAGTCATTGGGCAAAGGAAAGACTAATAATGAAGTAGCTAACAAGGAGAAGCGAAAAGTTTCCAATAGATGAGGCATATGATTCTGTGGGCGGGGGATGTGATGTGATACATTATAGTAATGAGTAAAAGGTGAGGTTTGACCTCCGTGCCCATTTGCTATTCTTTACTCACCGTTTGGATGCGGAAAAATAATGGAAAGAAAATTTAAGGGAAAATGAAAAGGTAAGTAATTTTTTCCATGGAAAATTGAGTGGAAAATTTTACATTGTTTCCTTTGTTATTTTTTCATTTCATTGACACAATAAAATACATTCAAATATTTTCTTCTAAATTTTTTAGCAAAGATTCTTTTCCACCCATTTTCCACGCAACCAAACAAAGCTTACTCAGATTCATTTTATATTATCTTCGTAAGAGTGTAGTAGCCTTTAACATTGTTAATTATTTAGGGTTTTTTTTGTCAAAAACCAATGGTTCAATTAATTTTTAAACATGGTTCATGAATCATATTTTTATATTTTTTGAACCATACAGATATGCTTTGAACCATACATATATGCTTTGAACCATACCTTTATATTTTATGAACCATACAGTTGCTATCGTAATCTCTGGGGCGAAACCAGACTGCTTTTGCGAATTCTGGACCGACTCGGTGTTCGTGGTGAATCATCTGTGTTCTCCTTTATAAGTATGACGATTTATGTTTAGAATTTGAATTGCCAAAACAAAGCCTAAAATTTTGATGTTTCTAAACTACCCCTAATGAATTAATTTGAATATATTTAATCCCAAATTGGCCACTAATTAATGAATTTTACATCACGAATATGAACCATTGATCTATAATAATGGTCCATAATAATGTATATTGTATACATATATATCACGTTATACGGAATCTCTTCTCTTTAAAATTTGTACCGATTAATTATCATTATAATATTATTGAATAAAATACAAACATTTTAGTTCCAACCAAAATTTTAACGGAATTGATTTTTTTATAGCGGTTACAATGAGTCATAATGAACACCAATCAAACATCGACAGGCTTGTATTGGTTATTAAAGCGCATGTCTCTTCGCCCTACTTACACAATCCACTCCAAGAGCAACAATGCGAAAAATCCCCACGTTCAAATGCAATAGCAAGGATGATAGCCTACTTGACAAACATCTATAAGACTCACAAGCTTCCTCGCACAAAGCGGGAGGAAACAACAAGTCTCCCCCAGAAGGAACGTTCCTCACAAATATGAGGAATGGTGTGTTCACTCGAAACTTGAATATATATCATTTTTAAACTTGAAATTAATTCATTTTTATAGCTATGCATACGATCCCTTTTAATTTTTAATTATTATCCAAAATAATATAGATGCTTATTTGATAAAGAGAAAATGATCGGGTGAAATCAAGATTAAAGTTATAAATTACAAACATATTAGATCTATCAATCCAAATTATTCAATGACTGAGATTTTAAGCTAATTTGCAATTAGAAACTTAATATTTGAATAAAAATAGTAGAAAATCAAAATAACGGCATTTTGGTACAAAACTTTGATATTCTGGTAATTGAATGATAGTTATAATCCGATATTTGCAGTCCTAATTTTACGATAACTGAGAATTAACTGTTTTGAATCTTTTACAGTTTTGTAGATCATATTTTGTATAGTTTTTAAACTAAATAAACGTCATTCTTATTTTAGAACTACATGGTCCAAGAATTATAATTTGGGTTTTTATTGTCAAAAACCACCATCTCAACAACTCAATTTTAACAAAATAATCCCTTCAATTTTTTTTGAGATAACCACCATCGATTTCAATCTTGACACCCACATCGATTCTGACGTCTTTTCTCGGAAAACTGGTCGTTGATTAAGTTGGCTATGCTTTAAATCTAATTTCAACCCTAAAAAACTAATCTAATAACATATTGTAACCCAAAAACAAAATCAATTAAAGATTAATGTTGAGAAATGTTTTGATTTGTTGAGTTTGTAGTGATATATTAAGGTTTGGGTAATGAGTTTTTGGATAATTCAAACACAATTGAACAAGAGTAAAGGCATATTAAGGTTAATGATATTATTTAATCACATCCATTAAATTGTTTGTCGTGTGCTTCATATTGGTTTTAAATTTTTATTTTAAATGTGGTTTGTACGGGAATCAAACCCTAGTTTATATTGGTGACATATTAATATAAATGCTAAGTGTGATATTTTATTATTGGATTCAAGTTTACAAAGATCATTAACATTTAGTATTCCATGCATGTTTATTTTCAAAAAATAACGTGAACTCAAAAGAAACTGATGTTGTTCATTATTGTATGATGGAACATTATGAAGAAGTTAGCTACTTTATATAAGCACATAAGACTTTTGAAATATATGAAATAACGCTTCTGGTGATTTTCAGATAATCATTTACATCTGTATTTCTTAAACTAGACGAGTTTTATATTCCACATACTTTTGCCATCATGTATGATTCTTGTACATATTACGCTTGGTCTTGATTATCTTTATGCAAACAAATACTTTCTTTAGAATTGTTAGTGTCACTCTTATTTCACTTTATGTTACATGTGTTGCCAAGACTTACTTTAGGCAAATAAATTTTATAATTTAATTTGTTTCAAGGACAATTTAAATGTAAACTATGTATATTCAAATTTGTTAGAGTTAAGAACAGGTAATAAACTTGGTCGCTAATGGAAATTAAGATGGGAGTGCATTACCGCAGTCATGATAGTCGGTTAGAGATATTGAAAAAAAAATAATGGGGTGGAATTATGGTAGAGTTTAACTAATTATTGAGGATGGATTTACGTGTGACTATTTAGTACATATATAAACAGGGGAAGTATCATGTGGAACTCCCTCTTTCCATGGATCCATGGATCCCCCTTCATCACCGTTGATTGCATTTTTTGTGTGCACCAGATTGTGCCACGTGTTTGCATTTTTGAAATGCACATGTGAGTTGTACATGACAAATGCACACGTGAGTTGCACATGCTCATTAATGCGCTGGCACAATCTGGTGCGTCCAAAATGCAAACAGTAAATGCAATCAACGAATGCAAAGAGGGATCCATGGATCCATGAAAAGGTGGGGGTTCCACATGATACTTTCCCTATATAAACATTTGAGAGTTAGAATTCCAGGAAAAAGATTTTAATTCTAAAAGTGAAAGGAGCTTGTTCAATGCAGGAGTATAGGCCAATTAGCTTGTGCGGAGTGCTGTCAAAAGTGGTATCTAAAAGTTATGATTAATCGTCTACAATGTATACTTTCACAATTTGTATCAGTCGAATAATTTGTATTTGTCAAGGATAGATTGATAACTGACAATTTTATCATTGCGCATGAACTAGCTCATTTTATCACTGGGGGTGTGCGTACAAAATCTAGTTATGCATATCTTAAGTTAGATACGTCAAAAGCGTATGATAGAATGAAGTGGTGTTTCCTTGACAAACTTTTACATAAAATGGATTTTAGTGCTCAATGGATCAACATAGTTATGACGCTTAATAGATCAGTTAGTTATCGAATTTATGTTAATGGCTATTTGACTTATCCTGTCATTCCTAAGCCTGGCATTAGACAAGGATATTCATTATCACCCTATCCGTTTATCTTGTGTGCTGAATGGTTGAGTCATGAAGTGCGTAGTTTGGTTTCACAGAGGCTGATTAAGGGTGTTCAAATTTGCAGGAATGCGCTAGTTTTTCATACCTCTTCTTCGCTGATGATAGCATTCTGTTCTTTAAAGTTGAGCAAAATACAGATGGCTACATCCAAAATACTCTTAAGAGGTATGAGATGGTTTCTGGACAAAAAATAAATTTTCAAAAGTTTGATATAGTTTTCATCAGGAACTGTGAGATAGATGTGATTACATGATTTTAGAATAGTCTTGGGGTTAGAAGAAGTAATGGTATTTCAAGATATTTAGGTTTCCCTCTTACAGTGGGTAGGAACAAATCTTCTACATTTATTTTGCAGATCGTAGTTTGAATAAAATTCATAATTGGTCTAACTGTAAACTTTCGATTAGGGGAAAGATGTATTAATTAACTATGTCTTCACGGCAATACCCAGTATGTTATGTCGCGTTATATACTTCCGGTGGGATAATATGAGGAATAGTAGGAAAGTGCATTGGATTAGGAAGGAATTACTTATTTCAGGAAAGGAGTGTGGTGGTTTAAATTTCAGGGACATGAAAATTACAAATCTTGCTTTCTTGACTAAGCAAGGTTCTTGTATTTTGATGATTCCTGATTCACAATTTTCTAAGCGTCTCAAGTCTAAATATTACAGAAATACTGACCTGTTGTCGGCCAATATAGGATACAGACCTTCTCCAGTGTGGAATAGCATTTAGAATGTGGCTAATGTGTCAAAGGAGGGCTTTTTCTTTGACTCTCAAACATGAAGGTTTAAGTGGAAAGATTCAGAGGATAGGTGAGCATCACTGCGATTTGCATACAGTTTTTAGAGATCATTTGAATACTGCCTTACTAAATGAACCATGTTGTTCTGATCCTGGTCCAATAAAACGATTCTGTAAAATATTTTGGAAACTTAATTTACATGCAAAAATAAAGTTGTTTGGATGGAAATTATTTTATAATGCATTGCCTATTGGAGCAAACCTGTTTCATATGAACGTTTCTGTCCAGCCATCATGCAGAGTATGTGGTTTTATATGGAAGATTTTAGCCATTTATTTTTAGAATGTTGGTGGGCGTTACGTATCTGGGAAAGGGTATGAATTAAGAAGGAATTGTTAAATTAGAGATTCAAATGTAGTGCGGACCAGTTGTTTGTCTGGTTTCATCAGTTAGATGCGGAAATATTTTCAAAAGTAATCGCCATTAGCTGGTATATTTGGTATAACAGGAATAGAGTCTGGCATGATAAGTAACATGTGCATCCTATGTCAGCCTTTATGAAATTACCAATATTTTTAACTGTAATAAGGCTGGTAACATCATATCTCCGTTTTCTGTTTGCTGGCAGACAAACTCTCTTAAATGAGTGTCGCCTCAATTCGGTAGAGTATAGATCAATGTGGACATATCTTTTTGGAAATCATCATTGTCTGCAGGTGTAACACCCCGTATTGTTAGTCTCACATCGGGTGGGAGACGTATGCATGCTGGCTAGATAAGCTATGCTACCAGCACACATGTCACCAATATACCATGGTTTTTTGAGGAAAGGTTCTGGGTTGTGGTGACCTTGGGGATTTTGGTGGCGTGTGAGCTGGGACAGCTAGGTTTATAACGGTCCGGATTGGGTGCTTCGTCGGGTCGTTACAGATGGTATCAGAGCCGACTCTCTACAGTAGATGACAGAGGTCATCGAAAGGAGGGGAGGATCCTGAGAGTCTGGCTAGGTTGTGCCCAACGAGGACGTTGGAGTTCTGTTAGTGGGGGTGTATGTAACACCCCATATTGTTAGTCTCACATCGGATGGGAGACGTGTGCGTGCTGGCTAGATAAGCTATGCCACCAGCACACATGTCACCAATATACCATGGTTTTTCGAGGAAAGGTTCTGGGTTGTGGTGACCTAGGGGATTTTGGTGGCGTGTGAGCTGGGACAGCTAGGTTTATAACGGTCCGGATCGGGTGCTCTGATCGGGTCGTTACAGTAGGCATTGCGGCTATGGCAAGAGACTGGAACGATCAACTTTTAGGTGTTAATATGACGATATGGTGTCTAGGATCCTTTTAACATCGAGGGTCGCTTTAGGTTCAAAAAAAGAATTTTAGACAAAAGAAGAAAAAGACAAGTTCTCTACTAGTCTTCCTCATACCTTTGATCGGACAACCCCAATTTGCTTATCTAGTCCATGAGTGAGGCGGATCTAGTTTTCATGAGATTTCTTTGTATATTTTATATACTTACGAGAACTATTTATACATTTAAATATAAGTGTTAATTACAGATGACCACCTATATAGTAGGCCATATTCCACTCCACCATCTTTATTATTTAAATTTACATTCGAACACCTTATAATTATAGTCGTTACCAAATAACCACCTATGCTAACGGAGAGGTGGTTAAATGGTAACGGAAGTAATTATAGAGGTGGTGAAGTGAAAATTCATTTATTGTATTGATGGTGTATTGTAATAAAAATATTATTTTACTAAAAAAGTTAATATATTTAACGAAATCTTTGACGGAACAGTGACAGGTGGTTGTTTGGTAACGGCATACGTTATGTAGGTGGTTGAATGCAATATTACAATATAAGGATGGTGGAGTGGAATATGGCCTATTATGCAGGTGGTCATCGATCTGTAATTAATCCTGAATATAATTATTTGCACTTATGATTGTGCATTGAAAATAAAAAATAATGTAGTTGGCTTGTAACTAATGGGTGACGTTGTAGATTTCTTTCCACCTATCTAGAAATACTATTTGATATGTAAGTGAGTATTACATGATGTAATAAGTCTCGTTCGAGTCTCATTCCCCTATGAAACCCACTTATATATTACCTTTTTGCTCTAAACAAATGAATGTAAATGTGTCATGTCAACACTATTCACATACAAATGAAGTGCACAAATACATCTTAAATGTGCAGAAAATTATTAAAAAATATCAAGTATGAGATATGTTATTTCGTTTTTTGTCAAGTTTGAGTTTCAGTAATGACATTTTTTTACGATCTTGTGGTTTGGTTTTAAGCGTTGACGACGTGGCAAAATTCTTCCTATGTGGCTTGCCACATGTGCGCCTAAACGTTGTGTTTGGCTTTTTCTATTGATACCGCTACTTCAAACAACGGGTTCCTCTATTTTAGATGAACCCACTATTTCAAACCGCTGGTTCCCGTCGCGATCAATTTAGGATTTTCTTCTTTTTTTCCTCTTTCTTTCTCCATCTCTCCCTCAACCATCCGCGGCGGCTCCGACCACACACCAGACTCTGGCAATCCATTTTGTAAGCAAATCATCTCAATCTTCAATTGCAAATGTTAGGTAGTTAATTGTGAATGGATTTTGATGTATCTCAATGTACTTGTGCTTGAATATGGAAATGAGGATATATGTGAATTGTGGTTGATTATTTTTGTGCAATTTGTATAATTGATGGCATTTTCGGTCTATACTGCCAAAGCCCTTACATGATGGATCCCGATGATTTAGTCGAGTCCATACCAATAGACAAGAGCTTACTCAGCCAAAAACAAGTTCACCGCAGTGAGAAAGTGTGGAATGATCCGGTAAATTTACATTAGTGTAATTTCTTGTAAACATTTTCATTCATTTAATTAATACGTAACTTATGTACTACTTATTTAGATTACACGTGCAACGTATTTTACGATTTACATACGCACGAGAACTAAGAGTTGAAGTATAGGAGGGTGTGGGATTTGGATTGGCAATTGGTTCCACTTGTTGTGAGAGCTGGATTCTTTCTATAGGCAGAGGTTCACAATATTGAATTAGTCTTGTCTTTGGTTTCTGATTTGTTGAGAGATGGCAGCCTGAGACGTCCATATTCGATTTTGGTGTCGGGGAGATCATAGTGACTTTGTAGGATGTTGGTTTTATCACTGGTTTGTCATTAGATGGAGAGGCTTTCACTGGATGTGAGGAGGGGCTCGGTAGTGGCATGGAATATTCACATGTTTGCTGGGAGTGATCCCTAATTTGGATACGAGATCGTCTACAATGCAAAGAGAGAATGGTTTAAAAATCACATGCAACATATCCCGCTAATACGATAGGGTGTACATTCTGGTGATGCTTGAATCGACATTGATTACCCGATATTTTGAGAGATAGGATTTTATTGATATATCTTCCTTTGTTGGAGGATCTCAATAGATGTCGACATTATAGTTGGGTGGAGCTGTCTAGGCACAGTTATATCGTCAGTATGTTCTTCATGCCTCAGTGCCAAGAGACAGATTGGCGGTTGTCTTTTATTACTACATTTATGGAGCTGGGAAAGACTGCACGTGGGACGCCCTATGACTATATATTGATTTCCACGTAGTTCAAAATCAAGGGTTTATTGCATTTGAGTATAGAGGCACATGGTCGTACATGTGATTTTTAGTAATATTGTTTTTCAGATGTTACTTCAGTCTAAGTTTTTATTTTATTTTTACCAATGGTTTGTGTTTTCATGTTGCAGAAGGTGGTTTAGTTCACAGAACTACTCTCAGATGCCCTCTGGGAGTTTTATATTTTATAGGGATCGGATGGATCGCATAAGTTCTCTCGATCATATCACATGTACCTTATGATGGAAACGTCTTTGGACATCTTAATTAGATGTGTATGGATGGACAAACATTTTGTAGCGCAGAAACTCTATTGATTTGCTTCAATGTAGTGGAGTGACATCATCCTTCCCGAGTTTTGCGCCAATTTAGATTCAAACAGCCTATTCCAAAATTAGAATAGTAACTAACTATAGATGCAAAACTGAAAGAAGGAGATGCAACAAAAGATACTACAACAAGAGTTAAATGCGCGACAGGCAGACGATGGCATCATCGGAAAGTGTAATTTCCTAGAGGCATTGAAAGTCTCAAATACCAAAGATCATCCAAACTAATAAAACTACATTTATAACAATCTTATATTTATCAGTTTATTGTCATCATCTTTTAAGTGTGGAGAGAGAAACGATTAAACCAATGTATAAAAACTTTGAGGAAATATTTTGCGTCTATTCTAAAATCTAACACATCTAACACAGATAATAGTAAAATTATTTTAAACTTTTTCATTAGTAAATTTATTGATTTTTATCAATGTTAATCGTAGAAAATCACCTTCATAATAAGGGTTGCCACGCTCCATTATAATTTTGGGCCAACCTTTTAAGAAATAATCAGTTAGAGTTTCGTTTCCTTTTACTATTCAATTCATGTTATTGGTTTCTTATCCTTTTAAAATAAACATATTGTATTGATTAGACAATTTTTCTAATATTCATTAAATTTTGAGAGGTCTCTCTTTATGGTCAAATTTTATCAAAATTTCGTAAAATTAACAAAGCGGTGACTTTATCATTTTTGTTTGTCCACTCGCACTACTCCACAAACTCAATTTCATTGGTTCGTCATTCCAATCTTAGCCATAAAATTTTTTAAATTTATGAATGCGAGTGTATTACATTGAAGCTACAACAGTCAAATGCAAACGCAAATCCAATTCTAATGCAAATATTATGTAGTCGCTATGGGATTCAAAATCGACAAGAATATCTAAAAAATTAATATTTTAGATCGAATTGTACAGAGAGGTTTACTCATGTAGATCCATCTTTTTTGGTGGACTCGTGAACTCTACTTTGCATTCGTTGATTGCATTTTATCAATGCACGAGATTCCGTTAATACATTAATGGGTTTGGTTCCGGTACAAACCACATTTAAAATAAAAACTTAGAACCAATATAAACCACACGATCAAACAATTCAATGGATGTGATTAATGATATTATTAATATGGTAATTACTATCATCAATCAATATGATGGACACACTTGTCAATTCAATTTTTATAATTGATAATTAATGATTTTTTGAAAGTGTATTAATATATTTTTATAAAAATGTGCATTACGATATTTTTGTAAAAGTGCATTAAAATATTTTTTAAAGTGCATTACAATATTTAAAAAAGTGCATTACAATATTTTTAAAAAAGTGCATTACAATGTCTGCATATTAAAAAAATTATTATAATTTTTTAAATTTTGATGCATTTTTGAAATTTCTAGTAATGCACTTTTTATTAAAAAATTGATGCACTTTTAAAGTATTTAGTGATGCACTTTTTATATCCACTAATTTAAAAATTTAAAATAAATTATATAAACTAATTTTTATGCAATTTAAAATAATCCATTTATTAATTATATTGATCTGAAATGACAAGTGTGCCCTTTCATCACTAAAAATAATTAATATTTGATTAATGGGGTCATCAATCCAAACCATTTAATTCCTACATCTTAAGGCTCACATTAGTTCTAAGTTTTCATTTTAAAATATGTTCTCATTTGAACCTTTCTCATACATTAATTAGACATGTGAGTTGTACATGTTTTACATATGACATTGCCCACGACATATGCAGTCTCAGCTATTAATAAAATTTAATCAACAAATATCAAATATAATTCACAAATGCACCCAAAAAATCGATTCACATGAGCCAACCTCATTGTACAGATTCATAGCTTTTATGTCTCTCTTTTTTTTCCATACAGATGTCTCTCATTTTTGTACCGTAAAGATTAAACAAAAAAATTACACGCCACTGTTCTGTAATTACCCATAGATTCATACACCATTTTGACATTTTCGTTAAAATATATCCTTTGTCATCTTCCCCAAATCCCAAATCAGATCAAAATTCGAAACCCTAGCAAGAAGAGAGATCGCTCGATCAATGGAATCAACAGCAGTAGACTCTATGGATCCACTCCTCCACACCCTCCGCTTCATCCCCTACTCCTTCCTCCGCGTACCTCGCCTCCGCCTCAAGCTACCGTCTTTCACTCTCCCATCCCCAATGACGGTCTTCGCGCTTGTCCTCCTCACCTACTTCATGGTCGTCTCGGCATCGTGTACGACGTGATCGTTGAACCTCCGGGCATCGGATCCACGCAGGATCCACACACTGGAACTGTGCGGCCTGTTGTGTTCATGTCTGGGAGAGTGAACGGTCAGTACATTATCGAAGGGCTTAGCTCTGGATTCATGTTTGTGCTTGGAGGGATGGGGATAGTGATGATGGATCTAGCGCTTGATAAGAATCGGGATCGGAGTATGAAGGTTTCGTTGGCTTCCGCTGGAATTGTTGCTGTTGTGATTGGTTATGTCATGAGTATGCTTTTCATCCGTATTAAGATTCCTGCTTACCTTCGCTAAGTGTTAAGCCAAGTCTTGCAAACTTAGATTTCGAAACTTTTTTGTTGCTTATGTTTGTTTTTGTTATGGATTGGTCGGATCATATTGTTTTAAAGATCTAAGTAAATGTAATGATGAAATGCTGAGTTTTGATTTGAAGCTCAATCTTAATATTTTGACTCTCTTTTTAAAATGAATCTCAACTGAAATGCTTGTAATGTGTATGTTGAGCTGGTAGTTGCTTGGACTTGGTTATATTGTGCATCTTATATATAATGTAAAAACATGGTTCAAATATCGTAATTTGTTGAAATGGTTTGTGGATTGTCCTCGTAACTTGGGGTCTATTTTACCTGCTTATGTTCTTCTATCAGCTTTAGCTTTGTCAATGTTGTTATATGCGCATCTAGAATAGGGAAGAAATCATTGATGCACACACATTCCTGATTCCAGTTTAGAACTTTGATTGCTAGGTGTGATATGGTTTCAGTATTGAATCCAGTTTCTTTTCACCCTACAAGATTTATCCTTCTGTTTTGCGCTGTTATTCTTTTGACCCCTCGGTCTCATGTTTGCATGTTTTTGAAGAAATTCTTTTGAATTTGTCTATTTAGTGCTGCAAGCTATCGTTAATATTCTCACAGATAGAGTCTAAACATTTTAGGCTGGAAGGAAATGGAGCATCATCCTTCTCGTTTAAGTTGTTCATATAGGATAAAATATACTAAGCTATGGTTTACTGCTTTCAGTAAATTTAATTTGAAACATTTTTTAGCGTGTCTAAACATAATTTTAGTATATACATAAAAACTCACAGGCTCGAAATAGGGATTATATTTTGTGATATAATTTATCCAACATTTACAGATAATATAATTCGTATAATCCAGCAGCTTCTGATTTCTGAATACATAATAAAAGAGAATACAATCATGTTTGACCAAAGTCAATTTACGGACAGTTTTATCCGCGCATGATCCAACCGACAAATAACAAACAGTTAAATGCTGGCGCAACTGAAAAACAACGGTAAATGCTGTGCACAACACGTTAATTCTGCTGAGCTCAATAGTTACAAGGTTATCGTATTCAAATCCAATTTAATCATCCAGTCGCTGCTGCTCTATGGATATCTCAATTTTCATCTTCCATCCGCAATTTCAGTCGGCTATCTGCCTTGAAATTGGGGTTTTGTCATAATGGTGAATGCTGTAGAGGAAAATGTTGAGAGGAGGAGAAGCAAATCGGAAACGGTGGTGGCACTGGCTGTTGATCAATGCAGCAGAAATAGCCGGAATGCGCTGAGATGGGCTATTGATCATGTTGTTGCTCAAGGACAGTCTGTTATGCTTGTGCATGTTACTGCTTCCTCGTCCCTTCGTCCATGTAAGAAGGATTTCCTTGATATTCCCTCCGTATTCTTTAATTCTGTTTTTAATGACTTATAATCGAGAAAAAAAATTGTCCCGGGTAATCATTTCTATTTATTCTTCGTGTAGATGGAAACAATGAGCTGGAGATCAGGCGAGAACCAGATGAGCAAGCAATGGATGTACTGACTCCATATATATGCTTTTGTCTGATGAGAAAGGTAAGTTTACTCCCATGTTATTATTTCTTTCGAGTTCGAGGAATAGACTATGGATTAATATTTCTCGAATCGTTCTGTACAACTTCTAAATGTGGATGGAACATGGAGTAACATTGTTATGTTTTTTTCTTATTTGAAATAGGTGGAATGTGAGCCAGTTGTTCTCCAACATTCAGACGTAGCGCAAGCGCTGAGCGAGTTTGTTGCTTTTTATGGTGTTGAGACTTTTATTCTTGGTGGATCCACGAAGAATTGGGTTACCAGGTATGCAGTCAAACAATTTATTAAGATGCATTGTTTGATTATATTCAGAAGTATAGTTGTATCTCATGAAGTTTTGCTGTCTCGTTACCGTTGCAGAATTTTCAGAGGTGCAGATATTCTGACTTAGTTAGAAAAAAGTATACCGAGTTTCTGCAATATGTTTGGGATTTATGATGGCTTCCCGAGTTTTGCATTTCATCCTTTTCACCATTCTATTCATCCTGAAGTTGCCGAAGAAACATTCTCATCTGAAAATTTTGCGCCTGATCATGAGTGGTAAATTTGCATCATCATATCAACTTCATTAGAGATTGTCTAGATTTCATGTTTATCATAAACCAGTGTCTAGATTTACATATACCCGCTCCGAGCTCTCAAAATACGAGAAGTGTATAACATAAAGCTTTGAATTTCCACAGGTCGTCACAAACTTCTGTTCCAGCATCTCCATCAGTCTCAGCACCCCTAAGCAGAATTTCAAGCAGTACTCGAGCAGACGAGTTCTCTTTCCAAGAAGTTGATTTTTCCTTTATTCACTCTGAAAGACCTAGCACTGACAGCAGCTTCATCTCTTTCTACAAAAGCCTTGGAAATAGAGACCTTTCTACAAATTCATGAACAAGAACACGATGACCAATCAAAAAATGAAGATTTTTACAGGGATTTTTAAGTACATTCATAATCTGGGACTACACTATAGTGTGCCCCTCTGACAATAATAGCGAAGCAAGTCCTAACGTCAAGGGGTACACACCAGAAGTTTGGCTGCCATCTTACGGAATGATTGAAAATGTAAACAAAATCCAGAAACTGGAGTTGCAATTTTGCAGAGTTATGAATTGAACTTGAAAGATGTAAAAATAAAGTTTTGCAAATTTTGACTATTTTATATTATTTCTATTTCCTTTTTGATACTATTACCATCCACGACGAGGGACACAAGCTCAAAGAAAGAGCTCACCACAATAGACTAGTCTATTATGGGAGAAAACCCCTTGAATTTATATCCCACTATCCCATCTAGCAAATGTGGGATTGTAACAAATGCCCACACTGAATCCTTAAATAACAGGTTCTTAAAAGTACTCAAAACCTCAGCTGCCAAATTATCTATATCAGGTTAAATGTTTCAGTGACTCTGATTTTTTCAAAAGCATAATTCAAACTACTAACTCTGCATAACCACTGCCAAACTTTCAACAGAATAAGTTATTAAGCACACTCCTAGATGTAACTTAAAGGCGTTTAGTTAAACATAATAACTTAAATTAAATTGGCTAGATTTGCAAAAAAATACAGAATTTGACGATTATTTTTAGATTAAATATCATTTGTTAGATTATTAGTAATCAATAATCGAGATTGTGTCTAACCATCTCACAAAGATTTATATGCCCATCTGAATCTTTTCCAATATTAATCGTTCTTGCAAAAAGCAACATGAACATTTTTGCAAGTAAATTGGAGCCAAATTGTAAGCCACACGTATGCTTCTCTATGGACAATTTGACTAATAAGAAAAGAACTACAAGGTTCATTATCCAACATATGCTAACAGTACAATCAGATATATCCTTTATTTCCAGTGTTAACCTTCGGCATTAGGCAAATGCGACCATAACTTTCATATCAGTCATGTCTAATTTATTCCGAATAAGAACTGTCCAATGTAGATTCACTCAGCAAAGCATGTATCACATTATTACCACACACTGGCTCCCTTCTCTTTTAGCTAAGATCAAGAGAAAAAGCCTCGTCAAGTGATGCAATGGTCATTAATCAATTTCGATGAACTTCACTTTGGGACGTGGCACGTTGATAGCTGTGCCATCGAGCTTGCCAAAGAATTTTGAAAAGAATCGCCTCTATGTACGTAAATTCCCATCTTATGCACCTGTGTAGTTGGAGAATATCTGTAACAGGTTATCTAGGTTTCTGGTAAAAACTTTCTCGCAAACAAGTAGCAGGGTCTTTTGAATCCATTCCATAAGCAAGGTCTTATTTGCAATTCTTTCTGCAAAGAAATTCGTGACAATAACAAGTTTATCAGGACATAATCTTGTTGTCAATCATTTTAAAGTTTACGTAAATACTGCTGAGCTCATCTCGTACCTTTTCATCACTTGTGACATGCACACTGATGTCAATTGACTGCAATAAACATTCGTAATTTAGTTAAGTTTAGCTTTAGATATATGAAAAATATACAATCAAGATGCCATGACAGTATCCAAATACAATGAGTTAGCTCTTCTTCTTTTTTGTTTTTGTTCGCTAATGAGTCATGGCATGAAGTCTGATAACTGAGTACTAGATGGATACAAGCAGATTATATAATTAAATAACTTACAGTAATATTCTTCAGTAGCTCAACAGTCACATCTTCGGCTTTGTAAGATTTCGGATGCCACTTTGCCTCAGACCAGTCAACATAGTTACTGACCAATTAGCGATTCCAGTAGGGTCAATCATCTACACAAAAGGATCACCATGGTTTCAGTCTTCCAAATGAAGGCACACCTAAAAGAAGTTGACAAAAAGGGGAATGAGAGAATTTTACTTACATGGAAAAATGTTGGCAAATAATGTTCATCAGCATAGCAATTTTTACCGTCCAAACCTGGCTGCACAAAGTTAAGGATATTGAATTATTACAACAAAACCAAAGTGAAGAGAATGTTCTATGTCAGCTGAATGAAATCTTCATAAAATAATTTAAAACTTGAATTTGGCAAACTGAATATGAAGTTCGTAAACATGGCTGGGGAAGAAATACATCATAGACATTACAAGCACAATGCCATGTCAAAAAAGTTACCTGGCAGAAATCTCGGAATTTGGCATAGTAAAGATAGTCAGCCATAATTACCAAAGCATGTTGTCTCTTGATTGAAAACCACTGCATTTATTCAACAAAATGATGTGAGACTGTTATATGGAGTCGGATCAGTTGCAAAGTCGTAACTCTGGACACCAGAGGAAGTTGGTGATTGAGAGAATAAAACCAATAAGGCTGACCACTCTAAAACTGAAATGTAACTTATACATCATATCCAGAATTTAATATTAGAATGGAAAAACTACATTACAAGTAAAGAGCTACAGCAATCAGACCTGTGCAGCCTTTCTGAAATCTTTTAGAGCCACCTCTGGAAGCATATGGTCTGAATACCTGCCATTTCCATGAGGGCCGGGATCTTCAAAGCTGGGTCACATATGACACAATTAAAGAGCAATGAGAAAAGTGTGATCCCAAACAGTTATGTGAGGATACAACAAATACTTGAGTGTAAGATAATCCAGCAAGTCATGACCCAATAGCTTACCAATCTACATAGCTGACATTTGAATACAACAAATAGTTGTAAATGTAGTCAAAATCGTGCAAAGGTATACAACTGCAAGAAACAAACCCAAAACAAGAAACCGTTATTGATGAGTCATGCTTCAGGCTTCAATATAATGGACATGATGATGGAAACACACTCACCTATCAGAAAGTAGCACAAAATGTTGATTATCGTAATCATCTAGTGCATTGGCTAAGAGCCTCTTCTCAGCGTCAACCATAGAAATTTTACCCCACACAACCTACAAATAAGAACCAGGAATCGTACTAAGAATTTGATTAGATCATAAGACTCGAGAAATCTAAATCTAGAAGAAACTCTTCTGAATGTAAATGCACCTTGTCACTGCGTATATCACGATTAACAAAGTAACGACTGGTATGCACAGGTTTCTCTACAGATGCATGAACATAAACTGTGAACATTCCCTCATGCCCCTGTAAAATCCATTAGTATATTATATCATAAAGACCTATTATGATCATATGGAACAAGTTCTTTACCCGAAAGAACATATCCCAGAGCCTCTCAAAAGGCAATGAACCAGTAGAAAGGAACATGAAGGCGATCTTGGGTGTCTTGAGTTTTGGAGCAGGCATTTTCAGGATATCGCGGAAGACCGCACGGGTTGCTATCTCTTCATCAGATAGCTCTCTTTCTGGGGCAGGAGGTAACCAATCTGATATAGCTTCGCAACCTCTAGACGAGATAATGTAGCATGCAGCAGATCTCTGATGCGGATATATGTATGTTAAAAGCAAAAACAGACAGGCCAAAGAAAGCAACAGAATAATCCACACTGGTCTCCTCGAGGAAGATCGTTGACGAGACCCAAGCAAGAAATGCATATCCCCAAGCCTAACCGCCACCCTTTGGATGTCTTAATTAATCTCACATCACAGTTTAGACCTTGAATCAAACCCTTGCCCCCAAGAAACTCTTCGAGCTGGCCAAGAATTAATAAAAAAATTCAAAATATTCTGTGGCTTGCAAAAAACCTTCGATTAAGAAACTCTAGCCTGAAATACAGCAAAAAAGGGCATAGTAAGAAAAAAGGGAACTTTCCAATCCAATAGACAACTTTACATAAGCAAAAAAGCGAAAACATCATACACCTAACAAACTAAAAGATCCCAACAAACAATTTAGAAAAGCTCTGGAGCATTCAAATCAACATTGTTACATAAATAATGTGCAAGAAAAGTAACAAACTATTGGTAAAATCAACTTTCTCAAGGCAATTGCAAAACAGTGATAAAAGTCAACCAGCTTGGCAACCAACAAGACACTGTAATGGAAGCAACAAAACAGATCCAATAAAGTCAAAACCAAAACATAGAGTCAAACAAACAATTCAAACCTTGGTCTACCTAACGAAGACAGAAGTCGCAGCTCCAGGCATTAAGCGTTGCAGCACCAGCACTCTCTTTAACTGCTGGCTTTTTGAGTATCGTTTCGTTTGGCTTCGTTTTCTTATTTTCTTTTTGGTCCCCATAGTTTCTCTTTTTACGGATCTGACTCTATATCAACTAGGCTTGGCAGTTGTGCGTCACACTCAACTTGTATTTTATTGATTTATTTAAGGGTTAATTACAGATGACCCTGCATAATATGTTATATTCCACACCACCATCCTTATATTGTAATATTGTATTCAATCACATGTATAACTTTTGCGTTACCAAACAACCACCTATCACTATTCCGTCAAAGATTCCGTTAAATATATTAACTTTTTAATATAATAATAATATTTTTATTTCAATACACTACCAATATAATAAATAAATTTTTCATTTCACCACCTCTATAATTGCTTCCGTTATCATTTAACCACCTCTCCGTTAGCATAGGTGGTTATTTGGTAACAGCGATAGTTGGTAGTTGAATGCAAATTAAATAATAAAGATGGTGGAGTGAAGCACAATGTTTCCTCAGTGTAGGATCCCATTTTATAGGGATGCAATCTAAGTTTGTAGCAGACTTGACGAGATGAGGTAAACATGTGAGAAGATGAAGGTGGAAGAAGCAAGCCGAAGACGAGTGACGAGGAGGAGACGAAGACTATGTTAATAAACTCGATTAGTTCATTTGTCGATGAAACCCGACATATCCAAGTAACAATAGTTGTAATATTTCCTAAATTACAACTCGATCCCTAATGTTTCTCTATAGGCCAGTACGTAAGAAGCCCAAAAGAAAATCTGGTGAGTATATCAGTCCTAGTGAGAAGAATTAAACTCTCTATGCTTTTCTTTGCATTGATCTTTTGTAATGGCTCCTTCGGGGGCTCTCGCCTCCCCCAGAACACCTCCTCAATGGGATAGCCTCTCCACTCCACTCCAAATCCCTTTTCCTCCCGATCCACTCGTACCTTTCCTTTATAAACAATTTGAGTCTCTTTCTCAAATTACCTCTGGTAAACAAACTAGTAGCTCTAATCAAGCTGCAACTCCAACCCAAGGTTTATCCTACGCACAGGCTGCTTGGCCGGGAATGTCTTATGCTCAAGCTGCAAGGTCGACGGAAAACTGATATCTTTTCCCACCCCTCAAATTTCCACCAACACCTCATGACACCAAAAATGGAAAACCCTCTGTTTCTTTCATCGGTTCAGAACTTCAAGCTGGTGAAAAGCGTCTAGATCATGCGCTTGTAGCCAAGTTCTCAGCAGGGAGGCCACCTATGGAAGACATCATAAGATTTTTTTAGAAGTCTTGGGCCTTTCAAAAACCATAAAGTTGACCTTTTGCTCACAGTGTCATCTGCATGGCCATGACGTGGCTTCATGCAGGAAACTAAACTTTGTTTCCTTTCATAATTTGAGTAATATGGCTAGTGACAATGCTACAACCTCTATGGCTCAGCCTACAAAGCAGGCCACACATGACAAAGAAGTCTTTGACACTCCTTCCTTGGTGAAAAATAGATAGGAATCATAAATTAAAGAGAAGAAGATAAGGAAGATCGGAGAAGATGCCGAAGATGAAGGAAGGAGAAGAGTCAAGAAGATGAAGTATATTCATTAATTTCAACATCCAATTACTGTTCACTTAACATGTATTTATACTAATATTGCCACTTAATCAACAATTAAAAAATTCTTGCACCTTTCTTCCCTTGCACGCACTTTTCATTCGTATCAATGTTGTCCCCTTTAAAACAACCTTGTCCTCAAGGTTGGTGTTTTCAAGATTGGAGTTTCGGGTGGTCTTGGACTTGAAAACATCAAAAATAGGTTTCGTTTCATCTATGCGGGGTTCACCCACAAACAATCATATTTGAATTCTTTGGCGCCACATTGCTATAGGGGATCAGCACATTACCATCCAAGTTGAGGACGCCAACTCTACTTTCAAATGTTATTGTAGTTGTATTTACGCAATGTGATTTACAATTGGAAGAGCCGGATTATGGCATGAGCCCATACAACTATCTAACATTGCTCCAAATGGAGTTCCTTGGTGTGTTATGGGGGATTTCAATGCAATCTCATGTTGGGCTGAGAAAAAAGGTGGCAATAGAATTAATAACAGAACAAGGAGGGATTTCAATGAGTTCCACCTTATTGCGGGTTAACATGATGCTGGGTTTGTGGGCAACCAATTTACATAGAGCAATAATCAAACTGGTGCAAAAAGTATTTAGAAACGAATTGATCGGGTTCTTATAAATAGATGTGCATTATCTAAATTTCCCTTGATTCAAGTTTGGCATCTTCCAAGAATCCAATCGGATCATTGTCCCCTTCTCATTGAGCTTGTTAGGCCTCTTGATATGCTTAGCTTCTTCCAATTTTCTTCAGCTTGGATTTTCGATTGCTCTTTTAAGGAAACTGTTAATGCTTGCTGGATAGGTGCTGGTCACATTCATAACAATCCACTATCTAATTTGGCTCTTAAGCTTACGGTGTTGCGAGCCAAGCTTCTTAATTGGAACTGGACAGTGTTCGGAAATACTCAACAAAATATTTCAAAGCTAAAATTAGCCATTGACTTGCAAGAGAGTAAGCTGCAGCAAGGATGGCCTGAGAGGAAAGAAAGTGAGTTGAAAAAGTTGCATGATGAATTTCAAAGAGTCAATTAGAGGCATTTAGATTTCTAAAAAATAAAGTTCGTTTGGATTGGATGGCCAAAGGGGATTGCAATTTGTCAGTATGTCAAGTTGCCATTAAAGCGAGACGTGCCTAGAATAGATTTTAAATGCTCTTATCTGATGGATCATACTCATTAGATAGGGATTTGATCAGGCTCAAGGCAGTGGAATTTTTCTCAGAGCTTTTCGGCTCCTTTTAGGTTGTCCCTGATAGAGCACAGTTGTACGCTACTTTAAGTCCTTTACATTGCTCATATTCTAACATATTTTAGTATAAGATTACACTTTTGGTGTAGTTTTGTATCTCAGGTTCGAAAGATGAGTTAGAACAAAAATGCAACAAGAAGGCTGAATTCCAGACCAAAAGACAACAACTTGACAACAAAGGACAGAAGACCACTAGCGCGCGAGCACTATGAAGCGCGAGTGTGGGTCGCGCAGAAGACAGCAAAAACGGTGACGTCAGCAGAGAGCGAGATATCCGGAGCGATGACGTCATCACGCGCGCAGAATATTTCTAAGTTCGGTTTTTGGAGATTAAAGATTTCCTAAGCTGATTTTTAGAGATATAGATGATTTCCTACAGATATCCTTGCCTAAATATTCGTGGAAACCCTAGAGGCAAGGCTATAAATATCAAGCTTCATGGAAATCACAGAGCGATTAGAGAGAGTTGACGGCGCAGAGCAGTTCAGGCGAGATCGCGCGCACAAGCTGTCACGCGAGCCTGCGACGCACCATACAGATTTGTCTTGTTATTTTAGTTGTCTTATAATTATTCTTGAGATGTATTCATTCAGTATGTAGTAGCTAAACTCACTGAACTCGGTTTGGATTTTGATCTATGAATAATATGTTTTGAGGTCTTGTTCTTAATTTGCATGATTAAGTTTAGTATTATTATTCCGAACTCAATTGCATGATAATTAGGTTAGACAATTAAGCGAAGCCTTGCACCGCAGACTTAGTTGTAGAATCTGTTATCTATAGTTAAACTATCAGAAGTACGTGACTGTGAATGATAGGAGTAACACTAGAATAGGCAGTAGCTACCTTGACCGGATTCGTTATTGACTAGACTAGATTGAGTAATAATATCATACAGACTTTGACCGGAATGTATGTGTAGGTTATTAAGCTGTGACAGGACCTTAACTACGTGAACATATATCATGTACTTTAGTGACCGAGGATAAACATAGAAATTCATAGTGAAGAATCTGAACCGAGCTCATCTCTTGCATAGTTATTTTGCATCTTTTATACCTATGTCTGTGTGTGCGCAGTTGTACTTGCGCAGCAGTTTTTCTTTCTTTTAATTGTTTACTCACGCACAACCCCAATTCTTTAGTTTGTAGTTGAAAAGAGACTTCCACCGTTCCCTGTGGATTCGACCCCAGCTTGCCAATACTATACTAGTAAGGAGAGTCGGGACAAATTTGCAGCACTCAACGACGTGCTCGTCAAATTTTGGCGCCGTTGCCGGGGACGGCTAGAGAAGTTTTCTTTTCTTTTTCTTTTTGTTATTTACTTTTGTTTCTTAAAAAAATCCAAAAAAAATATTAGTTACGTTTAATTTAGCTGTTGTTTTTGTTTTGCATGGAAGATTTTGGTGAACAGTGTCATCGGCAAGAAGAGAAACTCCAGACGCGCCAGTGCGCAACGCCGAAACATTTTGCTCGCCTAACCCAGCTGAACTCGAGGCAATCAGAAGAGAAGTACGCAGAGACTTAGAGTTCAGAATGGACGTTGACTACCAGAAACGACAATCCTGAATGATAACATGGATGTACGCGCGCCACCCCTGTCGCGCGCGTGCCTGCTCAACCAGTGGCGCGACGCACCATCAAAGGAGATGTCTGCTCCTCAAGCTTGAATCAACCATGGTGCATAGTGCTGCCTCCAGATGGACATTTCGAGCTGCGGACTCAGCTTGTTCACTACATACCAAAAGTTCCATGGTATGGCTAGTGAGAACCCAGTAAACACGTACGAGAGTTCGCAGCCATTTGTGTGAGGAATGGGAATGAGGACCAGATTGCTGAACTTAGAGCCTTTCCCATTTCTCACTATGTGATTCAGCTCGACAATGGTTGATGGGCTAGCTCCGGGTTCAATAAGGACATGGCCCGAGTTACAAGAACGGTTTCTAGAAAATTTTATCCCGCGGCCAAAGTATCACTGCTACGTAGAGAGTTAGCTGCGCCGAAACAGTTGCATGGAGAGTCATTATCAGAGTATTACGAGCGGTTCAGGGAACTTGAAGCGAACTGCTACAATCACGGACTCCCGCAACATGTGTGATGAGAACTTCCTCAACGGATTACTGAGATGGAACTCAGGTTGTTGAATGCTTGCGCAGGAGGCAACGTGAGGAATATATACCCGGAGGATGTTTGGAAACTAATAGAGACACGGGACCAAGTCAGATATCAAGTGTCTTAGAGAACAACCGCACAGATCACTGCATCAAGTAGATGTAACGGAGAGATCAAAGAATTGAAGGATATGATGCAGAACTAATGATGAAACAAGCGTGAGACTTGTGAATTCTGTCACGCCACAGACCAGACTGACGCATGCCCCTCCCTATTCGAAGAACACGCAGATGTTAATGCAGTAGGAGGATGGAACAATGGACAAGCTAGGCAAGGACAGCCTAGATTTGGATTAGCAGAGAATGGGTTTAGTTGGAAGAATGACCAGAATTTTCAGAGGCCGCGCGCTGACTGGCGCGCGCAACCTAATGCTCCCACTGGCGCGCGACCTTACGCGCCAGTGACTTCCTACAACCCACCACACAGACGCACTGAAGGACAAACGCAGAATGCTCAACCACCAAAGAAGTCGTTAGAAGAAATAGTTAGTCAGTTGGCCGAAACAGTAAGCAAGAACCAGGAGCAGAACGAGAAGCGTTTCACTCTGATTGAAAAACAGTTAACACAAATCTCGAAACCGTGACTGAGATCTCAAATAACAGGAAAGCAGCAAAGCCAGAGTGCAGAATGGTGTCAACGCAGTATTACTTAGATCAGGAAGGAAACATCGGTGCGCCAGAGACCACTCGCGCCAGAAAAGCGCGCACGCGCAGATAATGGTTCACCACCAGAATCAAGCGCACCAGTTGCAGACAGAGGACCCATCTAGCAAACGTACCACTTCCTTTCCCTGCCCAGAGCAATAAGCCTAAGAAAACCGAGCTAGATCAAGAGCTATATGACCTGTTCAGCAAGGTGGAAATCAACATTCCACTTATAGATGCACTGAAACAAATCCCTAGTTATGCGAAATTTCTCAAGGATTTATGCACAAACAGAAGAGAAAGGAGGAAAGAAAGAGCAAGTGCAGCTGAACGCTAACGCCTCTGCAATCGTGCAACACAAGGTACCACCAAAATGCCGAGATCCAGGTACGTTTACTATACCATGTACCATAGGTAATTCTGTAGTGGATAATTGCATGATAGACTTAGGGGCATCCATAAATGTTCTACCCATTCTTTATACACATCTCTCCGCATTGGACCACTAAAGCCCGCAGGGTTAACAATCCAACTAGCGGATCGGTCATGCAAACAACCAGTGGGCATGGTGAAGATGTACTGTAAGGGTAGGAGAATTGGTGTTTCCAGCAGATTTTTATGTGTTAGAGATGGAAGGAAACGTCTCTGCCGACACTGCTCAAGTATTGCTTGGCCGACCCTTTTTGATGACCGCACGAACAAGAATCGACGTATGGAAAGGAACTCTTTCAATGGAAGTCGATGGTGAGGTCATACACTTCAATATATTCAAGGGCATGCAGTTTCCACCTGATGATTCTACAATAAACGCACTGGATATTATCGATGAAGCGGTGGAAGAGGAGCAGCGCGCCAACACTGGCGCTACCTACGCGCACGAAAAGAAGAGAACACCAGCTGCCGACTGAGGTATCTTGTTTCTAGTACTGAATTATGTGTTACTGACACGGCTGTCTCTCGTAACATACAGGAATCAAAGATCGCACTGAAGCAACTCCCAGAGCATCTGAAGTATGTGTTTTTGGACGACAATGAGACTAAGCCGGTGATTATAAAGAATCAGCTGGAACCTGCGCAGGAAGCACGTCTAGTAGAAGTCTTGCGCAACAACAGGCGCGCACTCGGATGGACATTAGATGACTTGCGCGGAATCAGCCCAGACGTATGCATGCATCGAATTCTGTTAGAAGATGGAGCCAAACCATGCAGGGATGCCCAACGAAGACTTAACCCGATTATGATGGAGGTGGTACAGAAAGAGATCATAAGCTGCTAGACGCTGGAATCATTTATCCCATCTCTGATAGTAAGTGGGTAAGTCCGATACATGTTGTCCCAAAAAAAGGTGGAATCACCGTAGAGGAGAACGCAGCAGGAGAACTAGTGCCCAAGAGGATACAGACTGGTTGGCGCATGTGCATAGACTACCGGAAGCTGAACGCAGTGACGCGCAAGGATCACTTCCCCTTTGCCGTTTATAGATCAGATGCTTGACCGATTGGCAGGTAAACCACATTACTGTTTCTTGGATGGATTTTCAGGTTACAATCAGATTCCCATAGCTGCGGAAGACCAAGAAAAGACGACGTTCACATGCCCTTTCGGTACGTTTGCCTTCCGGCGCATGTCTTTTGGATTATGCAACGCGCCAGGTACGTTCCAGAGGTTAGTAATGAGCATATTTTCAGACATGTTGGGTTCATGCATTGAGGTGTTTATGGACGAATTTACTGTTCATGGGAACACGTTTGATGAATGTCTGGAAAATTTAGATAAAGTCCTTAAACGTTGCATATCTAAGAACCTAGTCTTAAATTATGAAAAGTGTCACTTTATGGTCACGCATGGAGTAGTGCTAGGCCATATCGTCTCTAGAGAAGGGTGATAGAGTGTAGTTGTACGCTACTTTAAGTCCTTTACATTGCTCATATTCTAACATATTTCAGTATAAGATTACGCTTTTTGTGTAGTTTTGTATCTCAGGACTAAAAGATGAGTTAGAACGAAAACGCAACAAGAAGGCTGATTTCCAGAACAAAAGATAGCAACTTGACAACAAGGACAGAAGACCACTAGCGCGCGAGCACTATGGCGCGC
The DNA here is from genome assembly GCA_006409495.1 of Sedum album. NCBI lineage: Eukaryota > Viridiplantae > Streptophyta > Magnoliopsida > Saxifragales > Crassulaceae > Sedum > Sedum album. Next base: position 18,399 of record QZGG01001523.1, on the reverse strand, counting down.
GAGTGTGGGTCGCGCAGAAGACAGCAATACGGTGACGTCAGCAGGAAGCGAGATATTCGGGACGATGACGTCATCACGCGCTAAAGATATTTCTAAGTTCGGTTTTTGGAGATTTAATATTTCCTAAGCTGATTTTTAGAGATATAGATGATTTCCTACAGATATCCTTGCCTAAATATTCGTGGAAACCCTAGGAGGCAAGGCTATAAATATAAAGCTTCATGGAAATCACACACAGCGTACTTAGAGAGCTGAACACGCGCAGACGGCTCAGAGCAGAACTCCGACGCGCGCAAGCTGTCACGCGAGCCTGACGACGCACCATACAGATTTGTCTTGTTATTTTAGTTGTCTTATAATTATTCTTGAGATGTATTCATTCAGCATGAGTAGCTAAACTCACTGAACTCGGTTTGGATTTTGATCTATGAATAATATGTTTTGAGGTCTTGTTCTTAATTTGCATGATTAAGTTTAGTATTATTATTCCGAACTCAATTGCATGATAATTAGGTTAGACAATTAAGCGAAGCCTTGCACCGCAGACTTAGTTGTAGAATCTATTATCTATAGTTAAACTATCAGAAGTACGTGACTGTGAATGATAGGAGTAACACTAGAATAGGCAGTAGCTACCTTGACCGGATTCGTTATTGACTAGACTAGATTGAGTAATAATATCATACAGACTTTGACCGGAATGTATGTGTAGGTTATTAAGCTGTGACAGGACCTTAATCTACGTGGACAATTATATCATGTACCATTAGTGACCGAGGATAAACATAGAATTCATAGTGAAGAATCTGAACCGAGCTCATCTCTTGCATAGTTATTTGCATCTTTTATACCTGCTTTCTGTGTGTGCGCCAGTTGTACTTGCGCAGCAGTTTTTCTTTCTTTTAATTGTTCTCACGCACAACCCCAATTCTTAGTTTGTAGTTGAAAAGAGACTTCCACCGTTCCCTGTGGATTCGACCCCAGCTTGCCGATACTATACTAGTAAGGAGAGTCGGGACAAATTTGCAGCACTCAACGACGTGCTCGTCAAATTTTGGCGCCGTTGCCGGGGAACGGCTAGAGAAGTTTTCTTTTCCTTTTTCTTTTTGTTATTTACTTTTTGTTTTCTTAAACAAAAATCCAAAAAAAATTAGTTACGTTTAATTTAGCTGTTGTTTTTGTTTTGCATGGAAGATTTTGGTGAGAACATGTGATCAGACGCATGGACAAACTCCAGACGCGCCAGGCGCAACGCCAAAACGTTTGCTCGCCTACACCAGCTGAACTCGAGCAATCAGAAGAGAAGTACGCAGAGACTAGAGTTCAGAGGGTGCTGAATTGCCAGACAGGACAACCAGCTGAAAATAATGTGGACGTACGCGCGCCACCACCTGTGGCGCGACGCACCATTAAAGAGATGTCTGCTCCTCAAGCGTTAATCAGCCATGGTGCATCGTACTGCCCCCAGATGGTCACTTTGAGCTGCGGACTCAGCTTGTTCACTACATACCAAATTCCATGGTATGGCTAGTGAGAACCCAGTCAAACACGTCAGAGAGTTCGCGGCCATTTGCGAGAACATGAGGAATGGGAACGAGGATCCAGAGTTGCTGAAGTTGAGAGCTTTCCCATTCTCTCTATGTGATTCAGCTCGACAATGGTTGATGGGCTAGCTCCGGGTCAATAAGGACATGGCCCGAGTTACAAGAACGGTTTCTAGACAAATTTATCCTGCGGCCAAGTATCTTACTACGAAGAGAGCTAGCTGCCCGAAGCAGTTGCACGGTGAGTCATTATCGAATATTATGAGCGGTTCAGGGAACTTGAAGCGAACTGCTACAATCATGGACTCCCGCAACATGTGTTGATAGAGAACTTCCTCAACGGACTAACTGAGATGGAACTCAGGTTGTTGAACGCTTGCGCAGGAGGCAACGTGAGGAATATGTACCAGAGGATGTATGGAAGCTAATAGAAGACACGGCGACCAAGTCAGATATCAAGTTCTAGAGAACAACCGCGCCAGATCACTGCATCAGTAGATGTAACCGGAGAGATCAAGGAATTGAAGGATATGATGCAGAAGTTGATGATGAACAAAGCGTCGATACTAGAACTTGCGAATTCTGTCACGCCACAGACCATCTGACTGACGCATGCCCCACCCTGTTTGAAGAACACGCAGATGTTAATGCTGTGGGTGGATGGAATAATGGACAAGCTAGGCAAGGACAGCCTAGATTTGGATTGGCAGAGAATGGGTTTAGTTGGAAGAATGAGCAGAATTTCAGAGACCGCGCGCTGACTGGCGCGCGCAACCTAATGCCCCACTGGCGCGCGACCTTACGCGCCAGCTGCTGCTTATAACCCGCCACATAAACGCGCTGAAGGACCAGTGCAGTACAACCAGCAGCCACCCAAGAAATCACTAGAGAGATAGTACAGTTGGCTGAAACCGTAAGCAAGAATCAGGAGCAGAACGAGAGAAGCGTTTCGCTCTGATTGAAAGTCAGTTAACACAAATCTCTGAAACCGTGACCGAAATCTCAAATAACAGGAAAGCAGCAAGGCCAGAGTGCAGAATGGTGTCAACGCAGTATTACTTAGATCAGGAAAGGAAACATCAGGTGCGCCAGAGACCACTCGCGCCAAGAAAAGCGCGCACACGCGCAGAATAATAGTTCACCGCCAGAATCCAGCGCACCAGTTGCAGAAACAGAGGAACCATCTAGCAGCAACGTGCCACTTCCTTTCCCCCCAGAGCAATAAACCTAAGAAAACCGAGCTAGATCAAGAGCTATATGACCTGTTCAGCAAGGTGGAAATCAACATTCCACTTATAGATGCACTGAAACAAATCCCAGGTATGCGAAATTTCTTAAGGATTTATGCACAAACAGAAGAAGGAGAGGAGGAAAGAAAGAGCAAGTGCAGCTGAACGCTAACGCCTCTGCAATCGTGCAACACAAGGTACCACCTAAATGCCGAGATCCAGGTACGTTCACTATACCATGCACCATAGGTAATTCTGTAGTGGATAATTGCATGATAGACTTAGGGGCATCTATAAATGTTCTACCCCATTCTTTATACACGTCTCTCCGCATTGGACCACTAAAGCCTGCAGGGTTAACAATCCAACTAGCGGATCGGTCGTGCAAACAACCAGTGGGCATGATTGAAGATGTACTAGTAAGGGTAGGAGAATTGGTGTTTCCAGCAGATTTTTATGTGTTAGAGATGGAAGGAAACGTCTCTGCCGACACTGCTCAAGTATTGCTTGGCCGACCCTTTTTGATGACCGCACGAACAAGAATCGACGTATGGAAAGGAACTCTTTCAATGGAAGTCGATGGTGAGGTCATACACTTCAATATATTCAAGGGAATGCAGTTTCCACCTGATGATTCTACAATAAACGCACTGGACGTTATCGATGAAGCAGTGGAAGAGGAGCAGACGCGCCAGACAACTGGCGCACTTCAGAGCGCACGAAGAAGAAGGAAACACCAGAGCGACGACTTGAGGTATCTTGTTTCTAGTACTGAATTATGTGTTGCTAACACGGCTGTCTCTCGTAACATACAGGAATCAAAGATCATACTGAAGCAACTCCCAGAGCATCTGAAGTATGTGTTCTTAGACGACAATGAGACTAAGCCGGTGATTATAAAGAATCAGCTAGAACCTGCTCAAGAAACGCGTCTAGTAGAAGTCTTGCGCAACAACAGGCGCGCACTCGGATGGACATTGGATGACTTGCGCGGAATCAGTCCCGATGTATGCATGCATCGAATTCTGTTAGAAGATGGAGCCAAACCATGCAGGGATGCCCAACGAAGACTTAACCCTATTATGATGGAGGTGGTACAGAAAGAGATCATCAAGCTGTTGGACGCCGGAATCATTTATCCCATCTCTGATAGTAAGTGGGTAAGTCCGATACATGTTGTCCCAAAAAAGGTGGAATCACCGTAGAAGAGAACGCGGCAGGAGAACTAGTGCCCAAGAGGATACAGACCGGTTGGCGCATGTGCATAGACTACCGGAAGCTGAACGCAGTAACGCGCAAGGATCACTTCCCCTTGCCGTTTATAGATCAGATGCTTGACCGATTGGCAGGTAAACCACATTACTGTTTCTTGGATGGATTTTCAGGATACAATCAGATTCCCATAGCTGCGGAAGACCAAGAAAAGACAACGTTCACGTGCCCTTTCGGTACATTTGCTTTCCGGCGCATGTCTTTTGGATTATGCAACGCGCCAGGTACGTTCCAAAGGTTAGTAATGAGCATATTTTCGGACATGTTGGGTTCATGCATTGAGGTGTTTATGGACGACTTTACTGTGCATGGGAACACTTTTGATGATTGTCTGGAAAATTTAGATAAGGTCTTGAAACGTTGCATATCTAAGAACCTAGTCTTGAATTATGAAAAGTGTCACTTTATGGTCACGCATGGAGTAGTGCTAGGCCATATTGTCTCTAGAGAAGGGTTAAAGGTAGACAAGGCAAAAATTGATCTTATTGCTAGCTTGCCGTACCCCACTAATGTTAGAGAAATCAAATCTTTTTTAGGGCACGCTGGATTCTACAGACGTTTCATTCAAGATTTTTCTAAAATATCTACCCCATTGTCTAACCTCCTGCAAAAGGATGTAGTGTTTGACTTTACAGATGCCTGTCGCGCAGCGTTTGACGCACTGAAGCGCGCACTGACTAGCGCGCCAGTACTACAGGCGCCAGATTGGACCTACCATTCGAGTTGATGTGTGACGCGAGCGACTATGCTGTTGGCGCAGTACTTGGTCAGCGCAAAGATAAGAAACCACACGCCATCTACTATGCCTCGCGCACACTGGACCCAGCGCAGCGGAACTACACCACTACTGAAAAGAGTTACTAGCCATTGTTTTTGCCCTAGAGAAATTCCGTGCATACATATTAGGGGCCAAAGTCATCATATTCACGGATCACGCCGCACTAAGGTATTTAATGTCCAAGAAAGAAACTAAGCCGAGACTCATGCGTTGGTTGTTGCTTTTGCAGGAATTCAACATTGAAATCAAAGACAAAAAGGGCTCGGATAACACAGTAGCAGATCACCTTAGTCGAATAATCAGAGAGGAAGATCAGGGGATCATTAAGGAGACATTCCCAGACGAGCACATAATGACGTTACAGGGTAAGATACCATGGTATGCGCACATTGTGAACTACCTGGTCACTGGTAAGTTCCCACCTACTTTTAACAAACCGCAACAGCTTCGATTGAAACATGATGCTAGACTGTACCTATGGGATGATCCGTACTTATTTAGAATAGGTCCAGATCAAATACTGAGACGTTGTATTCCAGATCATGAAATAGAGTCAGTTATAGCCTTTTGTCATGAGCATGCATGTGGAGGTCATTTTGGTCCTAAACGAACTAGTAGAAAAATATTAGATTCTGGTTTCTATTGGCCACACGTGTTCAGAGACGCATACGCGCACTGCAAAAGTTGCGATAGATGTCAGCGCGCAGGTAACATATCGGCGCGCAACGAGATGCCTCAGATGCCCATCATGGTAGATGAAGTATTCGATTTATGGGGGATTGACTTCATGGGCCCTTTCCCTCCTTCTTTCGGATTTGAGTACATTCTTGTAGCTGTAGACTATGTATCTAAATGGGTTGAGGCTAAGGCTACACGAAAAGATGATGCCAAAACTGTTACTGATTTCTTGCGCACTAACGTTTTCTGCCGTTATGGTGTACCCAAGGCACTGATCAGTGACCAAGGAACGCATTTTTGTAACAGGTTGGTGGCACAGGTACTCAAACACTATGGAGTTCAACATAGAACTTCCACGGCTTACCATCCACAAACAAACGGCCAAGCTGAAATCTCCAACAGAGAAATCAAGCGCATACTCGAGAAGATGGTGAAGCCAACGCGCAAAGATTGGAGCCTCCGTCTGGATGACGCACTCTGGGCATATCGGACAGCTTTCAAGACCCCAATCGGCACCTCCCCATTCCGGTTAGTTTATGGAAAAGCATGTCACCTTCCAGTGGAATTGGAGCATAAGGCATACTGGGCTTTGCGCGCATGCAATTTGGACCTGGATAGTGCACAACGAGAGAGAATGTTGGACTTGAACGAGCTGGAAGAGCTGCGCGGACGCATATGACAGTACGCGCGACTACAAGCTGCGCACCAAGATCTATCACGATAAGTTTATTCTTCGTCGTTCTTTCAACATTGGTGATAAGGTTTTGTTATTCTCATCCCGTTTAAAGATCATGCCAGGGAAGTTGCGGAGTAGGTGGACCGGACCTTTCACCATCACAAAAATCTTTGCATACGGAGCCGTCGAACTCGAAGATGAAAAGGATCATCACCGTTTCAAGGTGAACGGTCAGCGAATTAAGCAGTACCTTTCGGGGCCTATTCCACCAGCACAAGAGTTCGACCTTTCAGAACCAGGGGAGTTAGGAGAGCCCGCACATGAACCAGCAGACACGCGCACTACATACCGCGCGCGCAAAGAGACGCGCCAGAGAACCCGCGCGTCAACTCAATCGGGCATTGAAGAAACACCACGGCGTTGACCAAACAAGGTACTGTCGAGCCAGCGACGTTAAACCACGGCACTTCCGGGAGGTAACCCGTGCATTACTATTGCCTTCTTTACTACTTGTGCATAACGTGAGGACACGTTTTTGTTTAAGTGTGGGGGGGTAGTAGTACACTTAGGAATAGGAATTTTTTGTTTTTAGGATAAATTTTTCGTTTTTTTAGTTTAAACAAACCAAACCGAACGCTGAACACATCTCAAGAGGTAATTGCGCGCAAGAAACATTGGCGTGCGCGACCTGTGTGCGCACTCGCGCACCTGTGGTAATTTGTGCTTATATGACATATTCTGAATTTTGATAATTTTTTCGAATTTTGTGTATCTCTTGAGTGGAATAACGAGGGATGTGGAGTTGATAGAAACGTCCTAGAGAAGCAGTCGATCGAACGAAGCTTGAGGATCGGTTGCATGGTTATGAGTATTCGTGGAGGTTGGTACTTCGCGGTCAAAGGAATAAGAGCAAGCTCAGTCACGCAGATGCCGAAGGCGAAACCCTACCAGCGTGACGAGACGGAAAAACAGACCGTCTTCGTGGAAGTTAGTTGCTCAGGAAGGGGCGCGCGGTTGCAAACGCGTGGCCTGACTTGCGCGCGACTGATCAGAAGCGAGAGCGGGGCGTGGTTCCATAGCTGCTATCCGAAGGCCATGATTGGAAGCCGTTCTAGGGAAGAAATAAGATCCGGACCAGAAAGAAGTATTCAATTCAAAGTTAAAGCTCAAAAGGCCGAAACAATGAAAAGAAGAAATTGCAACAAAAGTTATCATCTGTCCGAGAACAAACAGTAAGCGTCAAAGACGTAAGCTCAGAAACCCTAAGACGCGGATCAATCACGTACCAGAGAAAGCGAATACGAATAACCATGCAAGCAACTCAAGAAGAATTCGGTGACCGGTGCTTAAAAGGACTATCTCCCAATCATCCGAATTGATATGCATTCCACAAGAGAGGTAACACAAGGTTTGAATCAATACTTAAATCAGTTTGTGTTGTATAATCACAGTTGCGCAGGTTGTGAGTGGCGCAGACATCTGGCGCAGTAAGTCCAACATTCACGCGTGCATTACACAAAAGGTAAGGAAGCCGACTTGTTCAGGGACGAACAAGAGTAAGTGTGGGGGATTTGATAGAGTGCAGTTGTACGCTACTTTAAGTCCTTTACATTGCTTATATTCTAACATATTTGTATAAGATTACGCTTTTGGTGTAGTTTTGTATCTCAGGTCTAAAAGATGAGTTAGAACAAAAACGCAACAAGAAGGCTGAATTCCAGAAAAAAGACAACAACTTGACAACAAGGACAGAAGACCACTAGCGCGCGAGCACTATGGCGCGCGAGTGTGGGTCGCGCAGAAGACAGCAAAACGGTGACGTCAGCAGACAGCGAGATATTCGGACGATGACGTCATCACGCGCTAAAGAATATTTCTAAGTTCAGTTTTTGGAGATTTAATATTTCCTAAGCTGATTTTAGAGATATAGATGATTTCCTACAGATATCCTTGCCTAAATATTCGTGGAAACCCTAGGAGGCAAGGCTATAAATACAAAGCTTCATGGAAATCACAAGCATGCACGCAGAAGGACCAGACGGCTCAGAGCAGAATTCCGACGCGCGCAAGCTGTCACGCGAGCCTGCGACGCACCATACAGATTTGTCTTGTTATTTTAGTTGTTATTTAATTATTCTTGAGATGTATTCATTCAGCATGAGTAGCTAAACTCACTGAACTCGGTTTGGATTTGATCTATGAATAATATGTTTTGAGGTCTTGTTCTTAATTTCATGATTAAGTTTAGTATTATTATTCCGAACTCAATTGCATGATAATTAGGTTAGACAATTAAGCGAAGCCTTGCACCGCAGACTTAGTTGTAGAATCTATTATCTATAGTTAAACTATCAGAAGTACGTGACTGTGAATGATAGGAGTAACACTAGAATAGGCAGTAGCTACCTTGACCGGATTCGTTATTGACTAGACTAGATTGAGTAGTAATATCATACAGACTTTGACCGGAATGTATGTGTAGGTTATTAAGCTGTGACAGGACCTTAATCTACGTGGACAATTATATCATGTACCATTAGTGACCGAGGATAAACATAGAATTCATAGTGAAGAATCTGAACCGAGCTCATCTCTTGCATCTTTATTTACATCTTTTATACTTGCTGTCTGTGTGTGCGCCAGTTGTACTTGCGCAACAGTTTTTCTTTCTTTTAATTGTTCTCACGCACAACCCCAATTCTTTAGTTTGTAGTTGAAAAGAGACTTCCACCGTTCCCTGTGGATTCGACCCTAGCTTGCCAATACTATACTAGTAAGGAGAGTCGGGACAAATTTGCAGCACTCAACGACGTGCTCGTCATAGGTTAGGATTTGCATGTAAACAAACATTTTGATATATTGAATGAAGTTTAGTTTGATTCTTCATAAAATAAAGGGACAATTGCAGTAAACCACCATTATAATGTCCCAGTTTGCAGAAAACCACCATTATAACGAAAAATTACCAAACGGGTATATTATAATTCTGCCGTTAACCAAAAACCACCAGACCTACTATTCCGTTACTTGAACCGTTAAAAGCGTGTGGGCTTATTAATTTAATAATATTTTTTTATTTTTGTTAATTACCAAAAACCACTATTATAATATCCGTTTTACGAAAAATCACTATTTTAATAATTGATTATCAAAGTACTACCAACTGTACTGTTCATGCTACAACAGAGGCTCGTACGACAATTTAACTCGTTATATATGTCTACTAGCTATATGATGCTTCAAATTTAATCTTGATGGATGTCAATGAAGAAAAATAATGCTAGAAAATGCAAAAGAAAAACTCATGTTTGAGAATTTATAATTAATCAACGTGGAATGGTAACCGACTGTCCGATTCAAATATAATAATTTTCCTCCTTTTATTTCTATGAAATATGATTTATTACATCACTACTTTTAAACTATAACTGTTGTACTTTATTGATCTAAAAGATTCAACTATGTATTAAAGATTCAACTATTTTTAAACTCATGTTTTGTTTAATGAACCGTAATTTTGTAGGAAGAGTAAGAATATCTTGCTAATCAAAGATAGCTAAAATTGTAGCCTCAACATCATTACCTAGCGTTACCTAACGGAGTTGAATACCCACGCGTCAACATAATAATTTTGTAGGAAGAGTAATAATATCGTACTTAGTTGTTAAAATGGTGGTTTTCTGCAAAACAAAATATTATAATGGTGGTTTTCTGCAATTGTCTAAATTAAAGTTGAATACCCACGCGTCGTGTGGCGCGTGTTGTACAATTTCTAACGGAGTTAGGTCAATGGTGGTTTTTGGTTAACGGCAGAATTATAATATACCCGTTTGGTAATTTTTCGTTATAATGGTGGTTTTCTGCAAACTGGGACATTATAATGGTGGTTTACTGCAATTGTCCCTAAAATAAATATATGCTTACTATGATATAGTACTCTAGGTATTAGATAAAATGCCTTAGTATCCATTGCAAGAATCTCATGTGAATATTCATGCGTGAAAGTGATGAATGCTCATGTGGCTAGGTTTTATATCGAAACTCTTATGCTACCGATTAACTGGCCGAGAGGTTGAGATTATAGAGCATAAGAGCTACACGATTCAATAGAAAGATGGTTTGAGAACTGTTTCATTTACATTGACCCTCCAAATGATGAAACGATGGTTGAAATAATTGGACAGGGATAAGTGTTAACCTAGAAAAGGTAGGCCCAAACTAATTCTAAATTCTACGAGTCTCAAAAATGTTTGCATAAAAATTGATCTAGCCTATGGAGGAAATAAGTCTCTAATTCCCTGTAAGCATTTGAAAGTCCTATCTTAGTTAATTTTATAGAATCAAATAACCTTAAAAAATCCTCCTTTAAAACACTTTAGATAATCTTGTAATGAAAACTAGTTAATTTAGATAATCACTTCTCTTGAGAGTTCGACTCTAGGGTTACCTGGGTTCAGAAATTGTGTTTGATACATGCGTGTTACAATTTGAAACACCCTAAAATTCATTGTCAATTTCGTAATTAGTTGTTATGATGGTGATTTTCTATAATTGCCCCATAGAATAGTAACTAAACACAGTAAATGAATACTTTGATAAACATACATATCACATGGTACAACACCTGAAAAGTAATTTTTATTGTAAAATGGATAATCGTAATAGACCCCATCCAAAAGTATCTCCAATAAATATATCAGTGTTTCCTATGTTAATCAAAATAGAACACATCGGAAAGTATCTCTAATAAATATTCCTGTGTTTTATAGAGAGGAAATGGAATAGGATCTAGTACTTCCTACAACCATTGTTTTCACGGCGTCTCGGCGAATCACGGCGCTAATCTACCGCCAAGCCGCCTAGTCGATATGGCGAAAGTCTAGTCGTTACATGGCGATACGGCGTAATATGTATTTAATATGTAAAAAATATTTATTTAGCTTGAAATAATACTGATATATTGTAAAAATAAATTAATTAGTGATTTTTGGGTATATTTTATTACATTTTCTCGTAGTTTAGGGTGTATTTGTAAATTAATTAAGTTATTATAATGAATTATTAATATTTTCGGGAACTGTGAAGAATTATTTCCGCGGACGGTGAAGAATTAATTTAATTCTTTAGGATCCGCGGAAAATATAGCTCAAGGGTCTGCGGATCTCTTGGCGTTGCTCGACGACCTGATATATTTGCGCCAGGACGACGTGAAAACTATGCCTACAACATCTTGCCGCCAAAATTCAAAACGGCATAGTTTTGAATTAAATCTGATCAAAACTACGATGTTTTGCCACGAGTTTCTAAATTATAAGTTTAGGATTTAGTAAAACTACTTCGTTCAAAATTTTCAGATCGAAACTACGTCATTTTACCCTGAACATACAAATTTTTAATCTTAATAAAACCAAATAGTTTTTTTTGTGCGTAGTTGTAACTGGTTGTATTGATTGTCTGCTGCATGATATCTAAGTCTAGAAAAAGCAGCTACTGAAAATATAATTAAAATTTTAGTCGAATAATCTTCCTATAGTAAAGGCAGCTAATGAATAATCTAGTTTGAATAAATAATATTTGAGTAATAGCATACCTCCAAATAACGTGGAAGAATAATACTCGATTTGGCTAAAAATGTGACTGCTTTAAACGAAATGAAACAGTAACCCTTTATTCTGATTAATGTGATTATAAAAAATCAAATACTTTACCCAACGAATTGGTGTTTCTTCTCAATTTCTCAGTTGACCTGCTGTAGAAAGGTCATTATTCTCTCTTATTATTCCTTATAACTCTTAATTTTATGGGATTGTAATCTTCAATAATTGTATTTATCAAGTTTATTATTCAATACTCAATTTATGGATAAGGTTCAAATGAGACATCTATATGCATGTGAAACCATAAGACATCATCTCATCCATTCATTTAATTAAATTTTACAGATGAGATTTAAAACTACTTTTTTCAACCGCCCCATGTTTTGCGCAAACTTGTCCCCCAATTTAATTAAAAAAGAATTAATCACAACTGTTGGATTATTGAAATCAACGTTTAAGATTATGTCTCACCGTCTCCCAAAATTCTTTTCTCTCACATGAACTTAACCCCTCAATTTATTTAGCTTACTTCTATAGACATAATTTTAAAAATTATCATAAGGTTCTGATTATATAGTATTAGCAAACTTGTAATGGATTTGCACATAACTTTATTTACATTGGGAGGCCCTATTAAGCTTGTTTTAAAGCATGCACTGGTTCAGTCTGCCCACATTGGCATTCGACAATGTTCCAAATGATTATAGGCATCAAAATAAGTATCTTCTGATGCTACAAGCGTCCTTACATGATTCAGAGATGTTATCATACAATTATATGCATATCATTAGCTTCCTAGTCCTAGTTAATTTAGCACACTTCTCCAGGTTTCAACACATCATAAATTTATTGTGTCATGAAGTCGGTGACTAGTTATCCGGGTTAGGGTTCAGACTTAAAGCTTAGGCTACAGCCTACAGATTTCATCGAGATCTTTACCATCATGCAGCAATAGTATCATATAGAATGTAAAATATTAGTATATTACTCCAGTACTGAGAGTTGGATAGCCTAGAGAGGAACTGATCACAAGATTTCCTTTTACTGCGTAGACTACTAGCTTAGTGAGTGTGGCTCTTAATTTGTGGCTTAAGTAATCTGTTAGAGTTGCTGATAGCTATAAATAATCGTGTTTCTAAATATTAAAGTCAAGCCTAATCAACCACCAAAACTCTAGTGGGCACAAAGGGAACCAAAACATGTTTAAAGTCAATTGGACTATGTAAGGAGACAAACTCCGGTCTCATCTAGTAGAAACAATAAATAAGAATATATGTTAGTGTTTGGGGAAAGAAGGTTTTGATGTGCTGGGATAAGCTAGACAATCTTACTTTTGAATTTAAGATTTAACAAATTTACACTTCACTAATATTTATGCCAATATTAAATAGAAAAATGAACATACTTGGTTACAACTCTATATTTCAAGGTTTCTTTTCATTATTACGATGTTTTATAAAGAAAAAACATGTTAAGGAAAGTCAACTTTTGCGAAAAGGGTAACGGGCTAGCGGCGTCAATTTCTAATTCATTTATTAAACGGTTGAGACTTCAGGCCTTCGAATACACCTCCGTCTCATAAGTTGTACATTAGCGTTAGAGTCCCAAAATCCGTCTTGCAAAGATTTGTTTCTTGTTCTTTCACTGGACTCTTTTGGTGTCCTCAAAACTGTCATAACGTGACATTAAATTTTAATGACTTTTAAAAACATGAAAAATGATTGTTATATTTACATTTGTGTTTTTTTGTGAAGGAGGAACGGATAAATCTCAGTTGGTGCTTTAAAATAATGGCATTGTTTGATCAGAGGTTTGAAGTTGGGCACTTTAACAATAACCTACCTCTTTACCACTTGACTACTTTTTTAGTACTTTTTAAATTAATTTTGTCGCCAATTCTACCAAGATAAGGAGTCTACTAAAATCTTTAGCAAAAGATATTTTCATATCTTATTAAAATTTATTTCACAACTTGAATTCTTTATGAGTTAAATAATCTAACCACGTATATAAATTTTATAAGTAGCACACAAAACAAAATAACAATCATCAATTGACAATGATTTAGGAATGATACTCTATTATTCTCTATACAAACAAGCACTTGTAAAAAGCCATGCAATTTAATGAATAACGTCGGCTTTGAAGTCTAGTAGGGATTGTTGGCTTCCACATTTATATTTTTACTCGATAAACTTGAACACTAGTTCTTTCATCGAGCAGTCCAAATTCTCTACCACTCCACTCAAAATATTGTGTTATGCTGAATGAATATATTCAAGTTAGGAACACATATTTTTAAATTTATTTCATACATTGCTATAGGAGTGGATTCACTCTAGCCTCAAGGAGGAAATGTTCTCGATCTGATCAAGGGATTGACCCACAAACCTTTTAGACCAGAAACTGAGTGGCTTACCGTATGCTTCTAGTGCCTTTTTGTACGTAACATGGTACTATTAAAAAGATTCCATCATTGTCAAGGGTAGCTATACATATAAGTGTCGACATAAATAAGGAGCTCATATGGCAAAGCTACCTCTCTCGGAGTTGGGGTTTTGTGCTAACTGCCACTAGCTCTCTTGCCGCCATGAAGATACAAAGAGTAAAAATAAAGGTGTAAATGTACACAGAGATAAAATGGTGGTCCAACTTCATGACACTTCGGGGTAATGACAAGTGTGCCAAGTGTTGGGGCTGATCCAAAATATTTAAGTAACTAAGATGGAAGCACATCGTGTAAAGCTAACATTTCTTCATACTCTCCATGTGGACTCTTTCTCATTTAATAGCTTTCCTTTCAAAGGTCATGTAATAGTATAGTTTCGAGTCATGTAATAGATTGATATTTCCACAGTGAATTGTAATGCTCGAGTTGAACTTGTAATGTACCATTATAATAAAAAACATTTCTTCATTCTAAACCCTACGGGATGCTTGAGTTGAACTTGTAATGTAAATTGAAAAACACCCAACAACACATGAGCACCTGCTTTGAAATAAATCATCTTTGATATGGGATGCTCTAATAGAGAAATATAGAAACACAATTAACTACAAAAAGATGTAGTACAACACGAGCTTCTCTACAACCTTTTGTACATGATGATAGAATATAGATAAAGTTAATTTGTATTAATTATATTTATTTTAGTTAATCTTATTTAGTTAGTTCATATTTGGTTAATACTATATGTGGATATCATACGTGTATAAATATATCGATTAACTTTTCTGATATAATAAGATAAACCCTATTTCATCTCTTGCTAACAAATGACACTCAAGGTTCCAACTGTAATGTGTTTTTATTGTTGCATAGAAAATCTCGAATTAGATATCTGCTATGCAACTTGTCGAACATCTCTTTGTTATAAGATCTATCTTTTATCTTCTTTGACAACTTAAACTACATCTCAAACAACTCCTTGCAAGGATATTCAACATACATTACTCAGTTCATACGATAAAAAAATGTAGTCAAGATATGTAAGGGACGTAAATGTACTACACTTAGCATGCTACTACTGAAATGATTCTCATCTAGGAGTTTAGTTGGGTTAGGCCCCTTATTCAATTTCTTGCATCATGAAAATTCGAGCTCTACGGATATATTAAATGCTGATAAAAATAAATAACAGTACGGGTTGCTGATTGTTTGATTCAAAACAAAGTGTTTTGGTTCTTGAAGCCCTAAGAATGAAGGAAGCTAAGCTTAGTGCTATCAATCAAATGTTTTCAACTGACATACAAGTTATGCTACCGCCTCTTATTATAGCCTAGTTAAGTAAAGTCACATGACACAACAGTGGAAGCTCATGCATTAAATTATTATGTGTTGGGAGTAACGTTGAAGATTAATTATTTTACTTCAAAGAGTTCTAGGAAGGGGAAACAATACCTACCAGTGTTGGGATAAACATGACATACATTTGTTTGTAGTAAACTTTGTATTTTTATAATATATTTTTCTCTCTAAAGTTGTATGTGCATAGTTATCTCCTCTTTTCAGACTAGCAAAGCCTTTCATACCCTAATTATATAATTATTGACGCTATTTAACTTAGGTTTAATAAAGATCAATTATGATGTAAAAGAGAATCAAGATGCGAAGTTTTTTTTATAAATTATTTCTTACATTGTTCAAAGACTAGACAGACCCTAAACTTAAGACGGATATGCACTTAGAAGGGCATAAACCATTGACCTCAGTTCAATCGCTACTCATTCTGCTAATGCGAGGAGATTCATAAGATAAATTGACAGCTTATTCGTCCACATTAAATATTCATAGGTTATTTTACATAATGCATGAATGATGTGGTATTAAATTACCAAGTTGAAACCATTTTGATTTCAAACAAGCGAAGTAAACGCATCTAACAATTTGGCTGACACACACGCTCTCTTTATTCCCAAAGGTACAAAGTAAGTAATTGATTAAAACGACTACCCATGGTGAGTCAAAAATTAAGGAAAAGCTTATCATATTGTTACTTCAAATAGATATAGAATGGATAGTTTTCTTCGCAAGAAGCAAAATTTAGAGACGCAACTTCTACAAAAGGAAACAAACAAAAGCTTGCATGTGACATTTCTCAAACCTACTTTCCTATCAATCACATTCATGCACTTGCATCTCACACTAGATCAGATTTATTTGTTTGTTCATGTTGATTCTTGTCAATTTCCTTGTCAGTTTGGTGCAGGTTGCATCAATATGAAATAGCATTCTAAGTTGTTGAAAGCTTGGTTAACCTAATCTTAATACATATAGATAGAAACTTCAATGGATTTGAAGCATTGTTTGGCACTTGCAAAACATGTCTCTCAAATGGCAGCATGCAATGAATTTCATATATGTAATCCAACCCTAAGCGTTTGTAATGTCAAAAAGGAGTTTCATGCTCTTGACATGAAATTAGGTTTATCCAATTAAAATTTCTACAAAATGAAATTTATTTTCCTACGCATAATAAAATTGACAAAGACCCCTTTGTAACACAAGGACTGTTAAATTAAAAATAATGCCACAATTGGGCTTCAATTATTTTTGGTTAGCAAATAATCCTTGAAAATAAAATGTAACAAATTTTAGAAACATAACAGATCAAGCATAATATGACTACTCTTAAAAATTCAAAACATAAGTGAAACAGGGTGGTATTCTGGTAATTAAACGAAACATGAAGGTTTATTAGCAACATTGTTTGTATTTAAACCCTTCGCACTTTACCATTCCTTTTCATCACTACTCTGCTAAGTGAACACAACACACTGTGTATTTAACCATCAGACCATATATATATAGAGATGATGATGACGTCGATTAATGGAAGTGAAATGTCAGTCCGAGACGATGATCAGTCGATAATGATTGACCAGCAACATAAGTTTGATTATTCCATGCTCTTTCACAAAACTGAAAATCAGGCAGGAGGTCAGTAATCATTTCATTTGTTAAACTTTACTGCACTTAGAGATTAATTCTCAATTGTATGCTGTTTTTTGTAGCAGAAAAGATCAAACCAAGGAGGAGGAGGAGGAAGCCAAAAAATATGGGAGGTGAGAATAATGATTCTGTTCATGGGAAGAGGAAGTTGACAGAGCATCAAGGGGCACAGCTGGAGCTTTACTTTGAGTGTGAACCGAAGCTAGAAACAGAAAGAAAAGAAAAGATTGCAGCGGAGCTGGG
Source organism: Sedum album (assembly GCA_006409495.1). Lineage (NCBI taxonomy): Eukaryota > Viridiplantae > Streptophyta > Magnoliopsida > Saxifragales > Crassulaceae > Sedum > Sedum album. Next base: position 930 of record QZGG01001523.1, on the reverse strand, counting down.
GTTGGAGCCACGCCAAGTGGCTGTGTGGTTTCAGAACAGGAGGGCTAGGTGGAAGTGTAAGAAGTTGGAGGATGAATATGCAAATTTGAAATCATCATATAATTGTGTCTTGGGACAGAATGCTCAGTTGGAGGCTCAGGTTGCTTCCTAAGCCAATTCATTCTTGCAAGCTGACCATTTTTTATTTAACATTTTTACAATATATTGTAAAAATGCACACTGTAGGTTTCAGAGCTCAATGGGAGACTGGTGGAAGCCAAGTGTGAGATTCTGAGGTTGTCGGGGAGTTACGAGAGTATGACTCCGAGCAATGGTAATATGCCTACACCTTCATCATCGTGTATGTCAATAGATCATGTCCATACCAATGCCACAGAATTATTATCCCAAGAGTTTGGGGCCGAGGAAGTGCAAATGTTGGAGGATGAATATGTTCGAGTGATGGACTTCTACTGGATGAACAACATATGTGACTTGATTTAGATGTATTATATTAAGGAAACATTGTTTTTTCTGGATACATATTTAATTTGTGCTAATAAGTGTGTTAGGAAAAAGGAAAACGCAGCTTTTAGCAAAGGATGTTTCTTTGTGGTGTGTTTTGTTGACTTTGTGTTGACAAATATGCATATCTTAAACTTTAACTTAGTGGTAGCTAAAACTAACTCTATCTCTCTATATTTATTATTTAATTATTATATATCTCACAAATAATTAAAGTGAAAAAATATGGTATAACATTTAGAAGAGTCATTTGGTAACTCATCTAACATGAAGCCGCATAAAAATAAACGTATAAGAGCATCTCCAATGCATTAGCTAAAAAGGCTTCAATATGTAAAATGGCCCACGTGTCATTCTTCAATAGAGAACCATTTACATGTTTCCTTCTCCAACGCACACTTGTAGTTATGTAAAATTTGTTGGATC
>QZGG01001522.1:0-60924 GCA_006409495.1 Sedum album | reverse complement strand
TCATAATGTTTGCTCTTCCTATGCCTAAGAAATTTCTTCAGAAAATTGATAGCTTGTAAAAGCTTTTTGTGGAACTAAGGTCAAGAAAGCGAAGACACTGGTGCGTTAGAAAAACATTTGCCTCCCAACTTGCTATGGAGGCTTAGGCATAAAAGGCTTGGCCCATCTATGGTGGCCTTGCATACAAAGCTTGCATGGTGTTTTTTCTCATTTGATTCTTTATGGTCTTCTTTCGCTAGGACTCGATTTGTGGTTGGTAGTAAAGGCTCTAGTCTATGGCTTGTGCTCTCTCCGTTGGTGGCGGTGCTTGCTAGATGTTCGCACTGGAGGTTTGGAAAGGGTGACACTCCAGTTGAGTAAATCTGCTCAAGATTGTTATCTAGTTGTCCGCGAGAGTTATACTACCTTTCGATTAGACAAGTTTTGAAGAATCCTAGTAAGGCTTGCAAGCTTCTGAATAATTTGGGCTCGGAAGTTGTTGTATCAATTGGTCATATTCCTGCAGAAAAGTGTCAATCCAGACAAGTTTGTCTAGGATGGAGATAGTGGCGATGAATTTAATCACCAAATGTTTTGGAAGCTTCTATATATTGATCTAGTTACTCAGACAAAGTTTAATCGCATTTTTGGCAAAATTGGATCCCAATCAATCTTTCTTGTTTTTTCTGGAAATTTATGAAGGGTGTGGTTGAAACTGATGATCACATTTGCTGTTTAGGCATCCCGCTCCCATCTCGCTCTGTTTGTTGCTCAAACCCTTTGTGTGAATCTGATGACCATCTATTATTTACTATTGATATTGCTTTTGAAGCTTGGTCCTTCGTTAGCAAGGTATTTGAAATTCGCAGACCTCATTCGATGACTGAGTTACTTTACTTTGGGCACCATAAACAAAATAAAAGCTCTTTTATGGGGCGTTTAGCACTAGCTCTGGCTTCTTGCGCCTAATGGGAGATTTGGAAGTGGAGAAATGCCCGCATTCACGAATCTGAAACCTTTCGTATATCGCTGAAATTACGCGCTTGGGTTAGAGATGTCATCCCTATGATATCTAAAGAGTAAAGAGTATAAGGAGACCTTAGCCAATGGTTTATCTATGTCGTTGCTCTATGTGTTTCCCTTTATTCAAAATTCTAATCGAGTGTGGTGGCTGCCATGGTCTCCTTTTCTGAGAGGTCGCACCCTCTCTATTGCAGGAAATTTCAACAAAGTTAATCGCTTCCGAGTTTCAGGTATTTTGAGGGACAAAATTGGTAATTTTCTCGGTGGTTATTTGATGTTCGGGGAGCGGGCATCCTACATCGAGTGGCCACCTATTGTTTTAGCCAAGCTTTATCTGATGGGTTTGATGTGAGAAAGATTCAGTCATCTCATCAGGACATTTTCAAGCAAAATAGTCATTTTCTCTAACGATGGAGACCATTTCCTCACGCTATCATCGTAGCATGTGTTTGCTCTGCTTCTAACAACCCGGTCGTGGCTTTATCATTCGAGGTCTCTAACGAATCTTTTAAGTTCTTCAGGAACTTATTAGATTTGCCCATCCATGTGCGAAGATCCCTCGTTGCTGATCACATTCCAATGCCTTGTGCTTTAAGGAAATTTCATTTTGTTCTATCTAGTAGAGTTGGAATAGGGGTCTCCTCCTCTTGTGTTGTTCAAGCTTTTGCCTTGTATCTATTAATGTGTCTGGCCTCCGCATCTTTTGAGCGGCTTTGAAATGAATTATATGTTTTTTTAAAGTACCTTATATTCCTCACCGCATCGAAAAACCTTGTCGTCAAGGTTGGTTGTCTCTAGTGGTCTTGACGAAGAAAATATGAACACCTCACAATGTCATATAAAATTGCACTTACTAATGAAGTAAAATGCCAGCCACCTTGTGGCAAATATGAGACACTCTACAGGTCCTCAACATGCAGCATCCATGTTGGAATGCTCTTTAGTTTTGTTGTGTAAAATGATGTCTGCCACACAATTAAAACATACTCGACCTTTCTAAAATAATTCACCAAAAGAGCAAGATTATTGATACACGAATCCATGTTTACTAAATATGTTATTATAAGTAACATCTTACTTCGACAAAAATCAACTCAAGTTCCAGACTTCCATGTCTTGTGCGATGTATGAATAGAAATCCAGTGCCGCATTTGACCCATCCACAAGCCAAAATCATGTGGTTTTTTTTTATGGAAAAACATGCTTCATAGAGACAAAACACAGCGAAGAGCCAAAAGGCAGGAAAGCAAACAAGCAACAACGAGACTAGCTAGCAAGAAACTCGGACATGAAGCGAGGCAACGAGTCGAGAGAGGCCCAGGATATCCGAAAACGCTTCGCATGGGACGCTAACCAATCTGCGAATGAATTATCCTCACAACAGACATGCGCAATCCTCCAGTCCGGATGAAGCTTAAAAAGGGCCATGCATCCTCTAAGCCAGCCTCCTTCCACCCCATTGCGTAGCCGTCCCGAAGAAATAGCCAGCACAACTTCAAGAGAGTCTGATACAAATGAAACACGAGACAGACTGAGCTTATCCGCCATCCTGAGCCCCGAAAGAAGTGCAAAGCCCTCTGCGTCCCTGGAGCAGCGGACTGAGCAACCCCATTCCAAATTAACCGAATGAACAACACCTCTCTCCACCACACACAGCGCGCAACCCATAGCCCCGTCACTGTTCCATGAACCATCGCAAAATATAGAGGGAGACATCTCTGATCGTAGGTTCTGCGTCGTGCAGTGTTTCATTTTAGTATCACTCTGAAATAAAATGGATGACACCCTCCAGCATGTTTCAACTGCACCAGAACCAATGTCTTCTATATTTGAGAGAGTTTCGATCGTCCCAAATGGCCCATGCAGCACAAATGAACTTCTTGAACTCCTCTTTAGAACTTGTTTGAAAACACCCAAACAGCCAGTCAGCAATGATGGTTTCGGCACGATCACAGAGCTCAGCAGGCAAACTAAGCTCTTTATAGACATATTTAGCTCTCCAGCAGTCTCGGAAAATATACAGGGAGGTTCATGCTTGTACCCACAGAACATGCATTCCAGCGCAATCTCGCAGCCTCTTCTGCTGAGGTTAACAGCGTCAGGGAAGCCATTATGGTAGAGTCTCCAGCAAAAAATCTTGATTCTTACTTGGGAGATTCAAACTCCACACAGCTCTCCAAAACATAATCAGAGCTCGGGGTCCGACGTCTCTTCCCCTGAGCCTGGAGATTTCGACTATAGCAGCCCATAAGCCGACTTTGCGGTGAATTCACCGGAGCTAGATAGCGCCCAAGAAGGTGCTCCATCACCCGAGTTGAAGACCACTCCCTCGCTCACACTACGTACTTTTATACCTCTTGCAACATTGAGAAATTGGTGTTGCATAGGTGTATGTTGCATAAGTTACGCGCGACATTTAAGTTGACATTGCATAAGAGGACACGTTGTCTTAGATCACTTTCGCAACATACACTAACGCAACATCTAAACATATGTTTCATAACTTAAAATGACGTACTAATGCAACATACTTTAACGCAACATCACAATGTATGTTGCATTACATGGAACAGGGAAAGCTTGTTGACTTTTCAACGTCATTGTAAATAAATCGTACAAGTGTTTTATGATGGTTGGTGAGGGGTTGTTTGTTCTCGTTCGGTTGCGCAACATACTTTGTCTTTGTATGTTGCAAAAGTATGTTTACATTAATTATGAAACTATGAAGGGAAATGGAGAGGAAAATTGAGGGGGAAATTTTACGAGAATGAATAATAGTGAGAGGGAAATATTTCGTGGAATAAAAAAGAGGGAGTAAAAAGAGGAGTGAAAGTGTGAAGGAAAATTGACAATGAATAAATATTTAGATTTAATATTTAAATTTAATATTCTAATTTTGGTTATTAATTGATTGAATAATAATTAAATTCAGAAAATTTGTATATACATCATATTTTACCACACTTTCTTTTTGATAAAAATATTGTAATGCACATTCAAACATTATATATACATAAAAATATTAAGTTTAAGGTATGTGATACATGGTTTAGAGTAAAAAGTTTCGAGTATACGATTAATATAGGGTGTAGAATATATGTAGGGTTTGGGTTAAGAGCCTAAGGGTTTGGGGTTTAAGCCTAAGGGTTTGGGGTATATGCCTATGGGTTTGGATTTGGGTTTGGGGTATAAGCCTAAGGGTTTAGGGTATAGGGTTTAGGGTATAGGGTTTAGGGTTTAGGGTATATGGTTTAGGGTATAGGGTTTAGGGTTAGGGTATAGGTTGGGTTTAGGGTATAGGGGTTGAATGCTTGAATGTATAAGGGTTGAGGGTTGAGGGTTGAGGGTTGAGGTTGAGGGTTGAGGGTTGAGGGTTGAGGGTATAAGGGTTGGGGATTTGAATGTCTAAGGGTTGAGGGTTTCATTTTCAAGGGTTAAAGTTTCAATAAATTTATTTATATGTACTTATATTTATTTTAAAATTTTAAAATAAAACTATGTTATACTCACTTTCAAGAGTAGTAAAATAAAACTTAAAAATTATTCTAATCCTTTAATTTTTAGTATTTATATGCCATACAAAATCGTATCCATTATTTATTGAAACTACAATGTGTTTACTTTAAAAATTTGGTTTTTATAAATAGATAAATATTCATATAAAATTAAAATGATGAAATATAAAAAATAAGTACGTATATACTCTAGAAATATATTACCATATAAGTGATCTTGTAAAAATAATATAAATAATTACCAAATATCTATCCAAACATTCGTTAATTTTGAATAAAATTATTTTACGTCGTTAATTAATTTACAATGTTCAAATAATAATTAATTAGTTGACTATTTTTAATATATTTTGACAACTTATATTTCGAAATAATTAATTAATTACATTAAATATTTTCAAATATTAATCAGATTGACCTAGTCTATCATAATTGAAACTAAGAATCCTCGTCAAATCTCAACTAAACATCTTCACCATTGATTTCAAGATCTATCAACGACTATAACACTTCTCTCACATGGATAATATCTCTCAATCGTTGATTAAGAATCTGATCCAACGACTCTTATTGTTCCTCCTCACACTATAAAATAAAAACAAACACAGCATACCACGTTCTCATTTCTCAAATCAATCCCTAAACTCTCGAAAACCCAAAACCACCAAATTCATATCTCAAAAACATCAGAAGTTGGAAAGGGAGGCAAGGGATTGGGAAAGGGAGGAGCGAATCGTCACAGGAAAGCTCTGTGACAACGGATCTCCTGCACAGAACGAAGATCTACTCTTCTTCGACGCTAACCCTTTCTAGTGCTGGTGCCGGATGCTCATGTTTTGCCCAGTGTGGTGAAGGCTTGTGCTTCAATTTCGAGCTCGAAGATGGGGAATTAGGTTCATGGGTTCGATGTTATATCTGGGTCAGTGTCGGATGCGTTTGTAGAGTCGTCATTGGTGCATTTGTATATAAGTTGCGGGGACATGGAAAATGCACGCAATGTGTGGTTGCTTTAATGTCTGAACCGGATGTTGTTAGTTGGAGTGCTTTGTTTCACATGAATTTCTTGTTAATTTACTCTATTTGATTTGGATGTATGAATTTCTTTTATTGATTTTGCTTATGATAATGAATATTGCATTTTGTCAAACGTTTACTAGTTTAATTACTCTATTGTTATATCAATTTCTTTAAAAATGAAAAATAATGTTTCATGAAATAATGTTGCACGAAAATAATATTGCACGAAAACAATGAAAATACTTAAAGCAACATATCTCATGTTGCTTAAGGAAAGGTATTTCGAATCAACATATATTTATGCAACATGTCTCACGTTGCGTTAAAATAAACATTGCACTGAGAGAAGCATGTTGCAAAAGGTAAAACGTTTATGCAACTTAGTCTAATGCAACAACATAATGTTGCAAAAGAGATAAATGCTTATGCAACATACCCATCGATGTATGTTGCACGACTTATGCGACACGTCCTATGCGACAATATTTTTTGCAACATGTTGTATGTTGCACGAGGCTTACGCAACACATTTTCGCTCTTTTGCAACACACTTGCATGTTGCAAAGTATTAAAAAGTACGTAGTGTCAGAGCTCTAAGGGTGTTAACGATTCCCCGCCATGCATGAGAGGGCCGGTTTCCAATCCCATCATAGAGGAGATCAGTGTGCGGAAAGTAGCGAGCTCGGAATAATTTGCTAATGAGGAGATCTGGGTGAGATAAAATTTGCCATCCTTGTTTCATTAGAAGCGCGTTATTAAAGAGAGCCAAGTCTCGGAAGCCCAGTCCCCCTTTAGGTTTCTCTCGTTGCATGATCGATCGGGCAACCCAGTGTATCGAAGAGTGGCTGCCTTTAGATGACCACCAAAAGCTGAGGAGACGTTTCTGAATCCGATTAGCGGGAAACTGTGAATAGCTTTTAATGAGGCTGCCAAAATCATGTGTTTGTGTTGAACCCTTGGGGTTTTGATGATGACAAGTGATCAATACTGACTAGTGTATTGAGTGTGCAGAATTGTGCTTCACTGGACTTACTGAACGACTAGTCTGAAGTCGTTGGCAGTTCCTGATATTTCGGACTCAGAAAAATCAGGGAAGTATATCTTGTTGCCTAAAGAGTTTAGATCGATTTTGATGATATTCTAACTGCCTATATTGATTGTGATAATATCCTAACTGCTTTTTAGAGTTTAGAAAAGAAATATTGAACAAAGATTTGAATAGATATGATATTTCCTAATCTGATATTGCATGGATTGTAGGACTGATTTGGAAGGTGTGGCTTAGTATAAAAGCCAGCAGCAGGAGCTTCCATCCGTGTGACTTTGTGAGAGAGCTAGAGGAGCGATCGAGACCAAAGCACAAGGAGACGAGCAACGGCAGCGAGGAGAGCGAGCGTGACCGCGTTTACTACGTTGGTTGAGGGCTTTTAGTGTTAGGCTAGAGACTTCATTGTCCATCTAGCTTGAGACGGCTTGCTGCAGAACTTCGACTTAGTTGGTGCCTGAGAATCAAGGGGTGCAGCTTAGAACAGTAGTAAACGAGGAGTTGTACTAGCTGATTCAAGTGTATTCGGTTCGAGGACATTAATAAAGTTTGAAGTTGAGAATCCTTCCAGTTGCTGCTGGAAGGGGTGGTTTTTCCCAGTTGGGTTTCCACCTAAAATCGTGAGTACTGTTTTACTTGTGTTTATTACTTACTCGTGTTTATTCCGCTGCGACTAGTCGTATCGAGGGACAAGTCGACCCTCGACTAGAAGTACAAGCTAACCTCGATCCAACAATTGGTATCAGAGCCCGGTGCTCTAGATTAGTGTTAGCTTGCAGGTATCATGGCTAGAAACTTCGGAGATTGGACACCCCCGCCACTGAAATCGGGAGAATATGACTGGTGGGTCAAACAGTTCAAGTCACATGTGTGTTCACTGGACGCTCAGGTCTGGAAGTCATTACTAGAGGAGATGAACCAATTTGGACCAAATGATGCTGGTTAAGGATGAAAATCTTTATGATGAAAAGATTATCGGATCGTTGAAAAGAATCATCGTGCCAAAGAGTTCTCCTTCAAGCACTACCGAAGGAGACAAACGGAAGATACTAGGTTATGACACTGCCTGAGATTTGGGAAGCCCTGAAAAGACTGTACTCTGGGAATGAGGATATCCAGAAGAACCGAATATTGACAGCACTCAAGGAGTACGAGTCGGTTGCTCAGGGAAGGAATGAATCTCTGGAGGACTTCCACTCCAGGTTCCAGACATGTGTGGGACAACTAGTCTTTCTGGGTGAAAAGATGGAGGATTGGAGAATCACTCACCGGTTCCTCCAGGCACTGGATCCTAGCTGGGATCACATAGCAATGGCTCTCCATGCTCAATCAGATATCAAAGTTATAACACTGGAAGAACTAGTGGCGAGACTTCAGTCACATGCAATTGTGTTTAAAGGGAAGACGGACTCCAGAGAAGCTACAACATCCAAATCACTTGCACTCAAAGTTGAAAAAGCGTTTGAACTAGTCCAGACTGATGCACAAGATGATGAGGACCTTGATGAATCCACTGCCTTGATCACAAGAGCACTAAGAATGACTAAATTGGATGCTATGAGGAAAGTCAGAAAGCTTAACAGAGGAGACAATCAGAATCCACAGTCCCTAATCAGAACACACAATCGACTGGTCCTAAAGAAAGAAGACATCATATGCTGGTGGTGCCAAAAGAAAGGACATGTGGAAGCCGAGTGTCTGAGAAAGAAGGCAGGAAAGCCTGCTACTGAAATGGATAGCAAAGCAATGCTGGCTGCATGGGGAGAAAGTGATTGTGACCTACCAGTGAATCGGGAAGTGTGCTTAATGGCTCTTAATAACAACGCTGATAATGAGGTAAGTACTAACTCTCTTCTAGAATGTCTCGTGCTGATTTATTAGAACTCCTGAGAAAACTAACCGATGTGAATGACGAGATGAGTAGTATATTGGAAGAGCAGAAAGTTGAAATTGCAGGTCTTATTGAGGAAAATCTTTTATGGTCTGGACTGCTATAGAACTTCAGGATGCGATTAAGAAGAAGTCTCAAATGTAACAACTGTCCTGATCTGAAAGAGGAAGTCAACCAATTGAGGAATGAGATACAGAAATTGGAAAAGGAGAAAACAGAACTGACTGATGAACTGGAAAGAAGAGTCAGAGAATGAACGAACTGGTCACAAAACTGGACAAGCTGAAGATGAAGGCACCTGTTGTTGATGCTGCTGAACAAAAGGTACCTACACTGAGTGAAAGATTCCGACCAGGTCTTGGATACATTGCTGAGGAAAAACATCTTGCCTCCACCACTGACTGAAACACATACTAGCCAGAAAATTTCGAAGGATCATTCTAACGACCAGTATGTGCCATTTGATGGTTCTAAGGCATTATCAGATGTGGAAGAAGCAAGCAGACAACACTGGACCATTGAACTTCCAGGAAAGAAAGAAGGGTAAACCGTTCAGACCGGGAAACAGTAAGTACGTAAACTTGAGATCGCACCGTGTTTGCTGGCACTGCGGTAATAATGGACATTACCGCAGAGAATGTGGTAAGCTAAAAGCTGATAGGGAGAGGAATGAGATGTACACTAGGAATCATGGTCAGGAAGTCAGGGGGAACCACAAGTGGAAGAACCCATGAGAACACAACAAAGGTACTCTCAAGGCTATGAACCGGCACACCACTATCATGAGAAGCGACCACAACACTGGACCAGACAGAGACAGTCCTCACCTCACTATCATAAGGAACGACCGCAACACTGGACTGGACAACACTTGACTAGACAACACTGGACATCCACAGGAGGAAGACCTAGGGAAACTCCAAGGAGGAAAATCGATCTTGGAACAGAATGGAAACCTAATCCTACTAACAAATTTATTAATGCTGTTTCTATAAATCAAAAGCAATTAAGCCCAAGTCGATCTGGGTCCGTAAGACTGATGTTTTCCTTGCAGGTAAGGATGAAGGGACAAAGGTGGTTCATAGACAGCGCATGCTCACTCCACATGACAGGGAACAAGGAGTGGTTTCTAACCCTCAATAAACATCAAGGAGGACCGATCACCTTTGGAAACAAGAGCAGAGGTGAAATTTGTGGGATCGGTACTGTAAGTTTGTCTAGTACTACTCAAGTAGAAGATGTTAGTTATTAGGGTTAATTATAACTGTTAAGTTTCTCAGTTATCGCACAAAAGGGTAAAAAATCGATTATTTCACTGACACTGACTGTTTGGTTGAGCGCATTGAGACAGGAAAGATTCTTCTGAAGGGAATAAGAAATAACAATGTCTATATTGTTGATCACTCGTTTGAGCCAGAAGGGGAGTTGTGCCTTGTGTCGCACTCTGATGATTCTGACTTATGGCACGAAGACTAGGACGCCAGTCTACGTCTTCTCTCCAAACTCCAAAAGAAGAATCTAGTAGAAGGTTTACCCAGCGTGAAGGAATCTGAGATAGGAGTGTGTAGTTCTTGTGCCAAAGGTAAGATGGTAAGAAGCTCCTTCAAATCAAAGGACTGGGTGAGCTCCAAGAAGCCTCTAGATTTGATTCGTATGGATCTGTGTGGACCGATGAGTGTCCAGAGTAGAGGAGGTAATCGGTATGTACTAGTCATTGTTGATGACTACTCAAGGTACACCTGGACTATCTTTCTTGAACTGAAGATGAAACTTTTGATGAGTTCGAAAATTGGAAAACTAGTGTTGAGCGATTACTTGATTTATCTATTATCTCACTACGTACTGACCATGGAACAGTTCCAGAACTCTCAATTTCTTGACTTGTGCAGACTGGAAGGTATATCACCAACAGAAGTATCTGAGGGAGATGATAAAGAAGTTTGGAATGGGCGATGCCAAACCCTTTGGTGTCAAGCTAATCCCAGAGAAACTCACTTGAAAGCAGTTAAAAGAATACTCGATATCTTAAAGGAAGATGTGGTATCCTAGAGGAGAATCGCTAAAACTTGTGGGATATACGATGCAGACTTCGCTGGAAGCAGAGTGGACGGAAGTCGACCTCTGGAACAGCTCAGTTTCTTGGCTCATGTTTAGTCTCCTGGTCTCCAAGAAACAGAATTCAGTGGCACTTTCCACTGCAGAGGCAGATATATGGCAGCTGCTGCATGCTGCTCTCAGCTGTTATGGCTCCGACAACAGCTAAGTGACTATGGTCTTAAATTACTTTCAGTTCCTATTTTCTGTGATAACACTAGTGCTATTGAAATCTCTAAAATCCTGTGCAGCACACTAGAACAAAACATATAGAGACACGTTATCACTTTCTAAAAGACTGGGTTGAAAAAGGAATAGTCACAATGAACTACTGTAGGACAGATGATCAAGTCGCTGACATTTTCACGAAGGCCTTGCATAGGGAACTCTTCGAAAGGCTCCGAATGGAGCTGGGTATGATCTCTCTATCCTAATCAGTATATAACTTCTACTACTAATCTCTGTCTGATCTGAATATTCATGCTCTGTGCATTAGTAGATAGAAGTGACTAGTGATCACCGAGTGGAGGTCACATATCATGTGTACTAGTAGCTTCAGTACAGCTTAAGACTCCCGTCACATATGGTAAAACTGTGATATACTTCAGTATGTTCTTTGTGACCTAACAACGCTTCCTATTTGTTCCCACATTATAAGCCCAAAGGAAGTAGTTGAGACCATCCCTAGCCTATTCAAGATCTAGCTGTCTCCAGCCCCCATCTGTTTTGACTAGTAATTAGGAGACACTAGTGGTAGAGGATACACACATATTCATGAATGATCATATATTTGGGTGTGTTTATGTGAATTTTGACTAACATGCTTTTCTTTGGAGTAATGTTTTCTGTCACTAGGACAACTGCCGCATTACTTCCTTCACAATATACCTTGGGACTGGTTAATCAGAGAGACTAGTGGTAAGACTTGGTTGTCAGACAGCACTCATTAGCCACCGACTGGATCGACCAATGAGATACAGATTTTGTTAGCCCGAAGAAAACGATTGGACTTATCAGCATAGGTGAGGTGACAAATTTGGATAATTTTGAAATTCAAATTTTGGTGAGAGAATATTTAGGAGGATATTTGGGAGTATATATACAGATTTTTGGGATCATCCCTTTCACAATTGCCGCCGATTCAAAACCCTAAATCGCAGAAACCCTAATCCGGACATCAACCCTCTCCAATGGATTTCTCAGGCTTCAACCTTGCTGCCATGCTCACACCAGATGAATTACGTGCCATGGCGAGTGCCATGGAGAAGATGCAGCAAGCAAAGGCTGCGGCTGAGGGCGCGAAGGCATCCGCTCTACAACTGATGCTCCTCAGATTGTTGCTCCGCCACCGGAGCCGATTGCTCCTACTGAGGACCAAATTGATGCAATGATTGATGGTGTGGTGAAGTCCGTGCCAACTGAGAGGTCAGATGAAAAGGTAGACGGCGCAACCATGGAGACTGAGACAGTTCCGGTGGTGGTGAGTCAGGAACCCGCTACGGGTGAGTCCGCTGAACAGTTACCGTCAAAGAGGACAGAGGAGATTGGGACTCTGAGCGATGAAGAGATGACTGATATGAAGGAGACGGAGAACACTGAGGAGCTACCGGCCACCACCGAAGATCAAGGACTACGGACTATGACAGCAGAGGGAGATGACCGGTCGTTAGGAGAAGGATGACACCACAGATGGTAAACAGTCCAGTCAGGAAGACAGCTTGAGCATGGGAATATCTCTGGGTAAAAGGATAGGCACCAGAAACAAGATGAAGAAGGTTGCTTCCGGCATTCTGCCAAGCAACAAGAGGAAGGCAGAGTCTACTGCTTCTGGTGACCGTCAGGTGAAGGCCAAGAGAGACGCACCCAAGGATTTCCCCAAGTCCTCGGATAAGGCATGCCAAGGTATTATTCGAGATATGGCGTTTGACCCTGACTATTTGTTTGATAATGATCTTGGTATTGTGGTTGATCTGATTACGTGTCAAGGCTGGGATGAGTTGTTTGTTGGTCCAGCAATGGTAGATGTTGGTCTGGTAAAGGAATTTTATAAGTCGCTTGAGGTTGTGCCTGGTAGTGAATTATTGACTGTGCGCTTTAAGATTGGGAAGGAGAAATTCAAGTTTAGTGAGAGAGACCTTGCTACTATTCTGGAAATACCGTGCAAGGGGTATGATGAGTTGAATGCTGGAATCCCCATGGATGTGGCTGAGGCAGAGATCCATGAAGTTGTGCTGGGCAAGGGAGAAAATATGCCGGTGATCTCTAGGGTGCTTCTGGAGTACTTAGCACTGTGTCTGCTGCCAAGGGGAGGTAAGCACACTGTTCCCACCACATATGAGGAGGTTCTGTTATGGAAAATTCTGACAAGGGCACCAGTCAATCTGCCTAAGATTATCCTCCAACTGATGGTGGTGGTAGGAAATCTGTCCAAAAAGCTGCCATACCCCGACTGGTCAAGATGATTCTCCTGTACTTCAAGGCTTATAACCCGAAGATTGAGGTTTGCTGCTCCCGCCAACTGAATGAAGGACACATGGGTCGCATCAACTATGCCTGGAGTGAAGGCATCGGTTGGGTGCACAAGTACGAGTGGCTGAGGGAGAATAAAAAGGAGGAAAGGAGAAGGAGCCAGTACCAGTAGTGGACCTGGATGATGATCAAGAGGATAAGGAGCAAGCTGAGGATACAAGTGCTGTTTCTCAGAGGAAGGAAATTATTAGCTTGCTTCGATCTCTGAATGAGAAGGTGGATCAGTTGCTGAAGATGGATCAGTTTATTGCGGGTCAGACCACCAGTCGCACCTCTTGATCTCTGATGACCAGTCCTAGGCCCTTCAGTTTCGACCTAGCACATTTTCCCTTTCCTTTTTGAAACTTTGAACTGAACTTGTCCTGTTTTGCCCGATGTGACGGGCGGTTTTATGTTGAACTGCACTTCTTTACACCTGCTATGATTGACTGATATTTTGGTGTTTTCTTGTCCTTGTGTTTACTAACCCAGATTATGATATTTTTGATAATGACAAAAGGGGGAAGTAGTGGCTGTTATGTGCAGGTAAAGGACTCAGTTCACTCAGTTCCTAAGGAACCTTAACAAGAGGACCTAGCGCATGGACTTAGGGGGAATGCTCGGTAGCTTGGTCGGTAATTGAATCTGCACATCACTTGTCTTGTTCTTATTTTTTTTGGATTATTTGTCATCATCAAAAAGGGGGAAATTGTTGAACCCTTGGGGTTTTGATGATGACAAGTGATCAATACTGACTAGTGTATTGAGTGTGCAGATTGTGCTTCACTGGACTTACGAACGACTAGTCTAAGTCGTTGGCAGTTCCTGATATTTCGGACCCAGAAAAATCAGGGAAGAATATTTGTTTCTAAATGATTAGATCGATTTTGATAATATTCTAACTGCCTATATTGATTGTGATAATATCCTAACTGCTTTTAGAGTTTAGAAAAGAAATATTGAACAAAGATTTGAATAGATATGATATTTCCTAATCTGATATTGCATGGATTGTAGGACTGATTTGGAAGGTGTGGCTTAGTATAAAAGCCAGCAGCAGGAGCTTCCATCGGTGTGACTTTGTGAGAGAGCTAGAGGAGCGATCGAGACCAAAGCACAAGGAGACGAGCAACGGCAGCGAGGAGAGCGAGCGGACCGCGTTTACTACGTTGGTTGAGGGCTTTTAGTGTTAGGCTAGAGACTTCATTGGTCCATCTAGCTTGAGACGGCTTGCTGCAGAACTTCGACTTAGTTGGTGCCTGAGAATCAAGGGTGCAGCTTAGAACAGTAGTAAACGAGGAGTTGTACTAGCTGATTCAAGTGTATTCGGTTCGAGGACATTAATAAAGTTTGAAGTTGAGAATCCTTCCAGTTGCTGCTGGAAGGGGTGGTTTTTCCCAGTTGGGTTTCCACTTAAAATCGTGAGTACTGTTTTACTTGTGTTTATTACTTACTCGTGTTTATTCCGCTGCGACTAGTCGAATCGAGGGACAAGTCGACCCTCGCGACTAGAAGTACAAGCTAACCTCGATCCAACAGTTTGATTAGCTTTTAATGAGGCAAATGTATGTAAGAATAGCGGGAAACTGTGATAGATAAATCTCTTTACAATTTGTTGCAAGCATTGATGATCAAAATGTCTGAACTCTGAGCCAATAATTTTAGGAGCAAGACATAAATTCAATGAATTCCTCATCTGCTCGCATAGAATTAATCCCTTTTATAACAAGCATAACTCTAGAGTCATTTTTTCTAACCTTGTAATCAACTAGATAGACATATATCAAGAAATAGCAGCCTTTTACACAATCTTCAAACTCAGACAATATCACCTTATTATATACTTGAAACATAAAAGTGCAGCATTCTACCAAAAATTTCAGCCAAACTTTGTTTCTTTGGAAGAGCTTTCATTGAAATTAAAAGCCACATGAGAATAAGAAAGCCCCAAATCCTCTTCTCATGTCCTTAAGATGTGTTTATCAAGGCCATACACCAATGAATAAGCATCCCATTCTCAGTATTGTTAAAGAAATGACAGATCACCGAAAGTTCAAATGAACACCCACTTAAGAATCCGTAATTCTTCTCTAATGGTGACTCGACATGAGCGGTCTGTAAACTTGTCAAATTTACATGGACTGTTTATAATAAAAGTAAACGCAAAATCTCTTATGTTCCCCAAAGGAACCACAAATGTGACTCATATCAACCTTATAAAATATCTCTCCACAAGTATCTCTAGAGGAAAACTTGATATTTATGTGCAATACATGTTCACATTCCTCCAAAATATTTAATTTACGACCAGAATGAGGATTAGAAATCATTTGTGGTTTGAGTCCACACCAATCATCTAATTTCTAGAGAGGATTAATTTCAAGCTCAGTATTTTGATTGTTAATTCGATAAATTAAAATTTCCAACTTAGGAATGAAGAAAAGGAGATGTTAAGAAGGAAATGGAATAGTTCTACTATGTTATCCTTTAGGAAAAAAATCCTCCTTATCAACCCTAGATTTAAGAACACGAAATGCAGTTTTGAAACATAATATCAACCGGATGCGTTAAATAGGTCAAAAGTTTCAAAATCTTATATGCATTCAGAAAATGCACCAGGTCATTTGGGAATTCCTGAAGTAACTCCAAATAAAAATTAGGGTTTTTGTCGAAAACCACCCTCTCAATAGCTCAATTTTAACGAAACCAACCCTTCAAATTTTATTTGAGATAACTACCCATCAATTCCAAAATCTTTTTATCTTGACACCCACCGCCGCCTCTGGCGTCTTTTGCCGGAAAACTGGTCGTTGACTAAGCTGACTATGTTTTAAATCTAATTTTCAACAAAAGACGCCGAAATCGGGGTAAAGCATGGTCAACTTAGTCAACAGCCAGTTTTCCAACAAAAGACGCCGGAACCGGCAAAGGGGTGTCAAAATTTAACGATATTGAAATTGATTGGTGGTTATCTCAAAAAAAAATTGAAGGGGTGGTTTCATTAAAATTGAGCTATTGAGGGGGTGGTTTTCGAAAAAACCCTAAAAAATATTGAGTGTCCAAAACACATCATATTTATGGAGAACCACTAGGATCTAAGGATATACTTCTCTTGAAGTGGAAGGAATACATACGATGTAAAAAGATGTCGATAAGTTTGATGAACTCATAAATACAGGAAACTGCAGAAGAGATTCCTTTCGACGAAAAAACGACAAAGATTTTGGAAATAATTTGATATGTCGCCAACACTAGTGTTGGATTATTTTGAAACGGTGTATATTTAGTTTTATCTTTGCATTTAACATCAAAGAAGATGATCATGTTCCCAAAACAAATATCGATGTCAAAGTAATTGAAAGAGCTGGATACCTTAAGTAAATGTCATTCGTTTGGACTTGAAGCACCAATATATGAATCGTAAACCAGTTAACTTTGGATGGCTGTTCACACAAACGTTTAAATGCAACAAAGCTATAAGATACAAAACCAAATTGGTTTCATCAAGTGTTACTCATAAATTTGGAGTGAATTTCATAAAAACATATTCACCGGTAGTTGTATAACGCAACAGTCCTCTTACTTTAGTTGCTTATACTAATGGATATGAGTGATGCGCACATGAGTTTTTGGATAATGATTTGTATAGAAATCCCGAAAGATTAATAACGTTTGAAGCATTAAATCAAAACTCTGAGTAAGCCTAAAATGTTGAGTTGGGGGGAGTGTATGATTGTACTCTTTTTTCCTCTCTTTGTTTCTATCTCATTGGGTTTTTCAAAGGAAAGGGCTTTAACGAGATAGTTAATAAACTCAGTCAAATGATTTCTTTCCTCTATCTGATAGATCCTGAAGTACCATATCATGAAAAATCTAAAATTAAATTAAACAAATATCAATTTGAGGGGAGACTTATCCTTTATTCATTTCCCACGTCTTGGTTTTTCTCCCAATTGGGTTTTCCAAGGCATAAGTTTTAAAGAGGCAGATCAAGAACGTTTCGTTTATTCAAGTTATCCAAAGAGGAAGTGTTATAAATGCAAGTTTAATATTGGATGACTATTATCTCTTTTCATATTCTAATCACAAGTGTTTATATAAATGCTTACGTATATATGAATGAAAAATAATAAGAAAACTCCTACATTCTTTCCTTCCATCTCCATTTTATTTCTACATTTTTACTAATATGATGCCTACTGCGACCAAAGGACTTCTTCAAACCCCTGCACTCCTTCAGGTGTCTCCATCAAACCCTAGCACATACATATCTAGTCGATAACTTCATTTCATCCTAACACATTTTTGATTTCAGTATGTGTTGGAAAGTAGTGGTTATCCCAAGAACATCAACAGCTCAAAAGCTCTACACGAAGCCACTGTGGCTGCTTACGGTCCCAGGTCTAGTCTGTGAAATGAAATACTCGATCTTTTCTCCAAAGTGAATAGATCTAGCTTTTTTATAGTTACAATGAGTACAAATTGTTTTCTAAGATGTCACATATGAAGAACCTATTTTAATCATTGGTACTCTAATCACAACGGACACCTTCACCCAATCTTCAACAGTTTGACCATGGAGTGCTCTTAGTTGTTAAACCAAGAACATTAACAAGCAGCCACCACCCTTCTGCAGATCTACTTTATAAAAGAGGAATATTTCCATTAATTTTTTATATTTTCTTCACTTGTTAAAAATGCACGCCCTGTCGACTTTTATTAGAACTAAATGTAGCCCGAGTACAGCTGAATCTTAGTTTGTCTTTTTTTAAGCAATTTTTTATCATTCAGTTTAACGGCTTGTTGTTCACATTTTTAATTGTTTATATGGAGACCAGGGCAGTAATGAACATATCTGTTGATGAAGGTATATTCATATCGATGTTTGAAAATATGAATGCCCAAGAACACGCTAGAGATTGGTGTTGTTACTGGCTATTCTCTTCTTACAACTGCTTTGGCATTACCTGATGATGGCAAGGTTTGCTTCTCATTTCTTGCTCCAACTCTGCATAATTCTTTGTTCGCTGAAAGTCGTCATGATTCATCTCCTTATGTTCTTTAACTAGTAGGTTACAGCGGTTGATATTGACAGACAGGCGTATGAGGTTGGCCTCCCTTTTTATTCGAAATGCTGGTGTGGAGCACAAAATCAATTTTATTCACTCGGATGCTACTGCTGCGTTGATGAAATGGTAATGCATGTTATATTTATGTACCTTTGGGGAGGTGTGGCATCTTCCAGCTCTTATCATATTGAAAAGTTAAATGTTACAATCCCACATAGGCTAGATGGGAAACCATCCTAAGTGGAATATAAGATCAAGGAGTTCCCTCCCATAACATACTAGTCTATGTGCGAGTTCTTCCCTTGAGCTTGTGTCTCTTTAGCATACATTTTCCGAGGAAGTAACCAAAATTTGTTCTTTTAAAATGGTAGGTTGCTGATGGCAAAGCAGATTGTATGGATTCATTTTGTGGATACATACAAAGACTGGTACAAAGGCTACCATGGAAAGCTTACTAATCTGGTGAAAGTTGGAGGTATCATTGCATATGACAACACTCTACTTTCCGGCACAGTTGCTATGGATGAGAGTGAAGTCCATGAGACAATGAGGGCTTCAAGAAAAACCACCATGGAATTCAATGAGTTTCTGATTTCTGACCCACGTGTTGAAGTCTCTCAACTCTCCATTGGAGATGGCGTTGCACTCTGCCGACGCTTATATTGATCCTTGGCGACAAAATTGAGTAATATTCCATACTATCCAACTATTACACTCCTCTAGTTGGATGCATGATGAGTCTTCTCTTAGGACAAAAACTTAACATACTGTTGCTGGTTTGTTTTAAATTTAATAAGTTCATATTAAAGATCAAGTCCATTGACTTTCGTGCTTTATCTTTTTTACTTGACATTGTTGTTTTTCTTGCTTATGTCGATTTTGTAAGAAAATCATAATGTAGAATATCAGAAAGAAAATGTATCATTGGGTAGTCCCTCTTTGTTCCTCTTTATTGTGTTTCAGTTATGGAAAAATTAAGCAAAGCAGGAAGGAATGTAAAATGGCCAAGTCATGTGTGATCATTTCCTGGTGATGGATGTTTAGTTCCATTTAGTTGGGGCAGGAGCTGGAGCATATGCTTCTTCCTGGTATTTGTCCGCTGCACTGAAGCTCACAAGCTCAATCATGGCCCGATGGTGACCGCCCTGAGCCTTGCAAATATCAGGCAAGAAAGCACCTAAAACATTTTCAAGTTAGATTTCCATCTGAAGTCCAAAATCAAACTGAAGTAGATAGCAGAGTTTAAGGTTACTATTTGGGATACCTTCTCCTGCTGCCAAATTGAAGTAAAGGTCAACAATGTTGTCACAGTTTTGATAGCATTCAGGGCGAGCAAAGTTTGGCAAGGAAACTAGCCTCGAGCAGGGAATCAGAACCGATTCCAACACTTTTACGTTCGACTCCACATGCACTGACACATTCATCAGTCTCAACATGTCCTGCCAACTTGGTATCAGCTTTGACATCAGATGTCTTGCATTGATACTCAGTGAACCTTCCTTTGGTTGTGTAGGTTTCCAGGACACATCTGTTGCCAGATGAAGCCACAGAAAATGCACACTTGTCCTTCAACAAAGTTTCACACACGATTTCCGCTGATCGCCAAAAAGCCGGTCAGAAATACTTCACAAAAGGTATTCTCTAACAGGTGATCAATTTCATATGAAGTACAAAAATAAAATGTATAGAACATACCAAGAGAGGCTTGGACAAAGAGTGCAGAAGCAAAGAAGAGGGCAAAAGCGAGCTTGTTTGCGACGGCCATTGAAGATGTAAACACTACTTGACAAAGAGGAGGAGATCACAAAACAAAAGCTGCTGCTAGTTGTTAGATAGGAGAAGCTTTTGTGATTGCAATGAGATTGAAGGTGAGTGAATGGTGCTATAAATATATGGAATATGGGTTTGAACAGGAAGGTTGTGGTGTAGTGTTAGGCCTTGATTCCAGCTGAAAACAACTAAGTACAAGAGACGTGGGAGGATGTATGTGAGGAGCAGGAGGTGCACACATTCTATTTTCTTTGAAATTCTTATTTATAATGAACTGATTATTCTCAGTATTTAAAGTAAAACTAGTTTCTTTTAATGAGATTTCTTTCAAAGAAAACAGCGAAATGAAAATGACATATTTTCAAGGGAAGCAAACGGAATATCCAATGATTGATAATAATAAATTATTGATACTATGAACCATACGTTTCAAAAAAAGAAGTGTGTGATTCACAATATGATACAACAACGTTCATAAACCACAAACACATTTTATTAGTGAAATATTGACATAAAATTTTACTCGAGCTATTTTGGCTCATAAGAAACATACTCTAATATAGAAACTTGATTTGGTAAGTTTCATGTTATAGTTTTCGACTTACATTAATGTACATGAAGTTTGATTCTCTATTAAAAAGAGGTATACGGTTCACAATTTTACAAAGAAAGATTTATGAATCGTGTTATACTATTTCGTGAACCATAGACAAATTGGGATTCAGTTCCGCAACAACGCTCTACTACAATTTCAAAATTACGTAATTTTGGTAAAGAGTTTTGACAAAACTACATAAGTTTATATCAAATAACGTTAAAATGGCGACGTTTTGACACTCGCAACAAATAGCTCCGCTGCACCAAATCTGAGTCCAACCATAGTCATAGTGTAATAGAACGCTTGTTCTTAGAAGTATCAGATTGGATTCTTTATTTTGTATAAATGAGTATGGTTCATGAAATTCGCCTTGCTAGTAGTTTGAGTAGTTGTCTCGGTGTCTGTTTTGATCTTTTTGCTATATAAATTCGCCTTTATGCAAAAAAAGATAGCATCACAAGAGGGCATCAGCAAAACAACATAACATTGTTCACAACCAGTGGTCTTCAAAAGTACACACTCAACAGCACTAGCAGTGCGCACTTCAAATAAATCATTCAAGACATCCACACTTTTAATTGAAATCAAAATAAGCATATGATTCAAGATATTCCCAACAACGGCTGGAAGTCCTGACTGGATTGGAAACAGATGGGCTTACTCATCATGCTCTTCCTCCTCATCTTCATAATATTCTTCATCTGCTGT
Organism: Sedum album; assembly: GCA_006409495.1. Classification (NCBI taxonomy): domain Eukaryota; kingdom Viridiplantae; phylum Streptophyta; class Magnoliopsida; order Saxifragales; family Crassulaceae; genus Sedum; species Sedum album. Next base: position 39,707 of record QZGG01001522.1, on the reverse strand, counting down.
CGCATCCTGATATTGTTGGTATTCTGAGACCAGATCATTCATGTTACTCTCAGCTTCAGTGAACTCCATCTCATCCATGCCTTCCCCAGTGTACCAATGCAAGAAAGCCTTCCTCCTGAACATAGCTGTGAACTGCTCACTCACCCTCCTAAACATCTCCTGGATGGAAGTTGAGTTACCAATGAAGGTGGAAGCCATCTTTAACCCAGTTGGAGGGATATCACACACTGTGGACTTCACATTGTTTGGGATCCACTCAACAAAGTAAGAAGAGTTCTTGTTCTGCACATTGATCATCTGCTCGTCTACTTCTTTTGTGCTCATTTTTCCTCTGAACATTGCTGATGCTGTAAGATATCTGCCATGGCGAGGATCAGCAGCACACATCATGTTCTTAGAATCCCACATTTGCTGAGTGAGCTCAGGGACAGTGAGGGAGCTGTATTGCTGAGATCCACGGGAGGTAAGAGGTGCAAAACCAACCATGAAGAAATGGAGACGAGGGAAAGGGATAAGGTTTACAGCCAGCTTTCTCAGATCAGAGTTCAGCTGTCCTGGGAATCGAAGACAGCAAGTAACACCAGACATTGTAGCAGAGATCAAATGATTAAGATCGCCAACTAGAACAAAACAAGGAAACATTGTCAATGACGGGCAAAAAAGAGTCGTGAAATCTAAGCATAAAAAACAATTGAGCAAAGGCATCAGGTAAACTAGTTTGCTTGGCGACGAGACTGAAAACAAAGAGGCTTCTTGGATTACAAGATGTTGATTAAAAGGGAATGCACGTTAAAGCATCTTCGTTCTGAGTAAATGGTTAGTTAATATTTCTAGCAATTAAAAAAACACTTATCTCAAAATTCAGCTACTTTCTCCAAATATCAAAATCATGCTACTTAAAATTTGGTATACAAATACAAAGTAGGACACTACATATAACAATTATACTAACAAGAGAACGAAAAAAAGTGAAATGCTTACAACTAGGAGTGGTGAGCTTCAATGTTCTGAAGCAGATGTCATAAAGAGCTTCATTGTCGAGTACCATACACTCATCAGCATTCTCTACAAGCTGATGAACAGACAATGTAGCATTATAGGGCTCAACAACAGTATCAGAAACCTTAGGAGAAGGAAACACAGAAAAAGTCATCATCATCCTATCGGGATACTCTTCCCTAATCTTTGATATCAATAGCGTCCCCATTCCTGATCCAGTACCACCTCCAAGCGAATGGCAAACCTGGAATCCTATAAAAAATATAACAAAATCAACAAAAAATCAACAAAAAAACTGATCAATATAGAGTTGAAAGTTATAATTTGCAAGCTAATTCAAAACCAATTCACAATCAGACTCAGAAGCTCAGACCTACATATCTTGTTTCATGATTCAGTATAAACTAGCGCATATTTCTTAACCAGCCATTGCGGACAATTTAGTAACAAACATTTATATAACATAAACAAAAATGTACCTTGCAAAGCATCACAATTCTCAGCCTCCTTCCGGACAACATCCAAAACCGAATCAATCAGCTCCGCTCCCTCAGTATAATGTCCTTTCGCCCAATTGTTACCAGCGCCAGACTGTCCAAAGACGAAGTTATCAGGTCTGAAGATCTGACCATAAGGACCAGATCTGATGCTGTCCATAGTTCCAGGCTCCAGATCCATAAGCACCGCCCTCGGAACAAACCTCCCTCCACTCGCCTCGTTGTAATACACATTGACTCTTTCAAGCTGGAGCTCCGAATCGCCGTAGTATTTGCCGGTAGCGTCGATGCCGTGCTCGGCGCATACGACCTCCCAGAATTTGGATCCGATCTGGTTTCCGCACTGGCCGCCCTGGATGTGGAGGATCTCTCTCATGGTGATGCCGGCGACGGAGAGATTTGAGATTTTGAAATGTGGAGAGTTGTGGAGGTGTTAGAAGAGATCTGGAGATGAGGTATTTATAGTCTGGACGGTTTGGGTTAGGGAGGACACGTGGAGAGATAGGATTGGTTGATTTGTCTTGTGACTTAATTATTGGGAGTTGAATTGTTTTCTTGGACGTTATTTTGTTTGAATTATTGGGCTGTAATAGAAATATGTAGTGTAATTATAGCTGTCAGTCCACTTCAATCAAACTGATTCAGTTTTGGATAATAATTGCAATAATAATAATGGAAGAAAATATAAGGAAATATTTTCAAAGAAATGGGTTTTCTTTCTCTATCATTTCTCAAAGTCATTTTCTTTTTATATTTTTACCTATTTATACCAATGCAATTTTTGAGTTTACAAAAAATATAGTATTATTTTGTCCAATTTAAGACTCTATGGAAGATTATAATTTTACATCAAATAGAAACAAACAGATTTCGTAAAATGAATAAATTAGTTTGTGTCATTTAGCAATTATGGGAAAAGTTCAACAGAAACAAAGAGTTTAGGTAAGACGGAAGGACGTAATATCAACCGTTAGATTAGATTAATATACGGTTGAGATTAAAATTGGTTTTTAAATAGTGGGCGGTTGGATTTGCAAAAAACCCTAGCGGTTGATAGTGACGGTTACTTTTTTGAATCAAATCTCATTCGTTGGATTATTAGTAATCAACGACTGAGATCATGTCTCACCGTCTCACATAAATTTATCGGTCCTCCTAGAACCGTACTCTATCAATTATAATCAAATGGTTTTAAATAAACGTATAAAATATATATTTAATATAATATTTTATAGAATATATTCATGATATCAATCCCGTAAATCATGTTAACTGTATAGTGACATTTCGAGATTCAAACTATTTTGACATTATTGAAAAATTGAATTCGTGCTACGCTGGTTTGATAAAAAAGATTCAATTATGAGATTGGATCAAATGAAAAGTGGTAGTTTAGTTATAACATGCAAACAAATTTAAACCACTAATTACTTTATATCTAACGTTATAATAAAATCACATTAATAAATATATTAAATGAAAAAGGGTAATAATGGAAATACACTTTATACAAATATTTTACAAATATTTTACAAATATTTTACAAATATTTTACAAATATACTAATTAAATTCAATCCCTTATTTTAAGGGATTGAGACCGACATTCAATTTTTTTTCATTCTTTCAGTTTGTTTTATAGATTTCTCAAACTCGTTTCTTCACCGTAGTTCTAAACAATGGCTTCTCAATTCGACAGTAACAATCGATTATGTTGATCCTTTGACGAATTCTAAATCCGTGGATACAATTTCGTCAGACAATTTATGTATCGTAACTGGTATGTATCGATTCTTTGTAATTATATTCCCCTCCTCAGATAGTTAGAAAAACACATAAAAAAACCTGCATTCGTGCATGTACGTGTATTCATAATAGATTAACACAGATCCACTATTTACCTACATTTGATTCATGAATCATATACTAGCAAATCATGGACGTTTTTATATCCAGAAATTGTTTTTCGTATATTATTTCTTAGAATGATGTTCGTATCTACTTTAAATATCGAAAGTAAACGCAATCATAATAGTGTTAACGCAAGATCACTATTTACATATATTTGATTCATGAATCATACGGTAGTAAATCATGAATCATAGAAGTTTTATAACAAAAACCTCATCTTTTTACTCTAATAATTTGGTGTATTCAGTGGAGATGAAATTTAAAATGGACAACAGTACTCAGGAATCAAGCAACGAACATTTTGTTACACCCGACTGCCCTGATGTATACGTTCCATTTATTGGTCAATATTTCGTCAACCTTGAAGATGCCAAAAGTTTCTATTACCAATATGCACGTATATGTGGATTTTCCATTAGAATCGGTACCAAGTGTTTTCATAAGGACGAGACTCTTACGATTCAGCGTTTCAGTTGCCACTGTGAGGGGTACAATAAGAATTTAAAAATTGTCGACACTCTTGATGTCAGCGAAACCGATTACAGAAATAGGAAGGTTACTCGATGTGGTTGTGAGGCAAGATTTTGTGTGAAGTTCAAGGCGGGAGGGAGTTATTATGTGTATGACTTTGTGAAAAACCACAATCACACATTAGCTTCTGATATTGGTAGACAGTTTTTAACAATTTCTAGAGGGTTATCAGAGCAGAATCTCATGGTTGATTGTGGTAGAATGGGAATGGGTGCCACCAAAGCACATCGCTTAATGGCTGAGATGGCTGGTGGATATTCAAATGTTGGTGCTACAGTAACAGATTTTAAGAATTTTAAAAGGGATCTTAAAACGTACATAGGTGGATGTGATGCACAAATGGTTGTCGACCATATGTTGAGAAGAAAATCGTCTAACATGGACTATTCGTTTGAATACTTTTCGGACCCGGATGGTACTCTCTTGAGGTTGTTTTGGGCTGATAATACCGCAAAGAGAGATGCTGCTATTTTTGGTGATGTCATTTCATTTGATGCTACTTATAGTTCTAACAAGTAAGCTCTCGATTACACAAATTAATTAACTATATATGATTCATGACAATCTTATTCAGGCCCATATTGTTATAGGTACAAAATGGTATTTGTGCCATTCACTGGAGTTGATAACCACAAACGGAGTATAACGTTAGGTGCCGGCTTGATTTCCCATGAAGATGCTGATTCATATATATGGTTACTTGAATGTTTCCGCAAATTCTTGGATCATGACCCTATAATGCTTGTCACTGATCAAGACTTGGCAATGAAGAAAGCCATTTCGGTTGTGTTTCCAAATGTTCAGCATAGATATTGTATGTGGCATATTACGGAGAAACTGAAAACAAAGGTATATTTTACTTATGATTCATGAATAGATTATGTTTGATTCTAGAACCAAATGCACGCTGATCACGGACCTGACGAGCACGTCGTTGAGTGCTGCAAATTTGTCCTAGCTCTCCTACTAGTATAGTCTTGGTAAGCTGGGGTCGAATCCACAGGGAACGGTGAGAAGTCGCCTTTTAACTACAAACTAAAGATTGGGGTTGTGACTGAAACAAGAAAAAGAAAGAAAACTGTTGCGCAAGTATAACTAGCGCACACACAGACAGCAAGTATAACAGGTGTTTATAACGATGCAAGAGATGAGCTCGGTTTAGATTCTTCACTATGAATTTCTATGTTTATCCTCGGTTACTAAAGATACACGATGTAGTGTTCACGTAAGTTAAGGTCCTGTCACAGCTTAATAACCTACACATACATTCCGGTCAAGGTCCGTATGATATTATTATTCAACCTAGTCTAGTCAATAACGAATCCGGTCAAGGTAGCTATTGCCTATTCTAGTGTTACTCCTATCATTCACAGTCACGTACTTCTGATAGTTTAACTATAGATAATAGATTCTCCAACTAAGTGTGCGGTGCAAGGCTTCGCTTAATTGTCTAACCTAATTATCATGCAATTGAGTTCGGAATAATAATACTAAACTTTATCATGCAAATTAAGAACAAGACCTCAAAACATATAATTCATAGATTCAAATCCAAACCGAATTCAGTGAGTTTAGCTACTCATACTGAGTGAATACATCTCAAGAATAATTATGGAACAACTAAAATAACAAGACAAATCTGAGTGGTGCGTCGTCAGGCTCGCGTGACAGCTCGCGCGCGCGGCTCGACCGGAATTCTACTCTTCTCTACAAAATCGCACACTCTGACCTCTAATACGCACGTGGTCTCGCCTCCAGGGCGGATGATGGCTGCATATATTTTAGCTTTGTATTTATATGCTTCATCTAGGGTTTCTAAATTCAAACTAGGAAGGAGATAATCTTTGATTTCTATAATAGATAATCATTGATTTCTATAATAGATAATCTTAGATTTCTATAATAGATAATCTTAGATTTCTATCTTTATCCCTAAAATCTCGCATAAAATATATTCTGCGCGTTGCTGACATCATCTTTCCGCATGCTGATGTCATCATCTACGACGCGTGACCTGGCTAGCGCGCGACTTGTTACTCGCGCGCTCTATGGTTTTCCGGTCTTGTTATTTTGTTGTTCTTTGCTCCGATATTCAGCCTTCTTGTTGCACTTTTGTTCTAACTGTTCTGATAAACCTGAGATATAAAACTACACCAAAAGCGTAATCTTATACTAAAATATGTTAGAATATAAGCAGTGTTAAGGACCTAAAACAGCATACAACAGTGCTCTATCAGGACCATACATATAACATCACATAAGATTTGCACGCATCCAATTTTTGTTGTGTTGATTTTTAATTTTTTGTTAAACAAGTTTTATTTAGTGGACAATTCGTAATTTTTTGAACCATCAAAGCGTAAGATTCATGAATTGCCTATACTTGATTCTAGAATCAAACATATGCTAATCATGAACCGTGCATATATAATCACATATAATTATGCTATATACAGTGGTAATGCATAAATTTACAATTGGTACAGGTAGGAGTCAATATATGCAAGAACACGAACTTTATTAAGAATATCAGTTCGGTAATTTGGGGTGATCATGTTTATCCTGAGGATTTTGAGGATTCGTGGAATGAAGTTATATCAAGGTTTGGGGATTTTTAGGAGACGACCACTGGTTGCGGGACATGTACAACATCAGATCGAATTGGATTCCAATTTTCTTCAGGGATGTAAGGATGGGATCACTTATTCGTACAACATCACGTTCCGAGAGCGAGAATTCATTTTTTTCCAAATTGATTCACTCAAATATGACTCTTGTTGAGTTTATTCTTGCTTTTGATGCTGCTATGGATGCACAACGCCATCCTCGAATGAAGCTTGACCATGATTGTAGAACAACAACAATGAAGATCAAAACCCCCACTGGAGATTGAAAAGAATGCGCTTGAGATATATACTCATTCATTATTTACGAATATTCAATCTGAAATTTTGCGTGTGGTTATTTATGTGCCGTTGACAGTATTCATATGGAAGACGATAGCATCGTGTACAATATCAATGACAAACGTTATCGCAAGCACAATTTCAAGGTTAGTACAAACATATTTGAAAATAATCATTCGTATCTAGAATTGTAATTAATGTTTGTCTAATATGCAGGTGATTTTTAATCAGTCGTCGTGTTTTGCAAATTGCAATTGCATGAAGTTCAAGTCTACTGGTATTATTTGCAGACATATTTTCCTGGTATTTTCTGCTAACGAGGTTACTAAAATACCGAAACAATATGTGTTAACGAGGTGGCATAAATATGCAACTGCTTCGACGACTGATAATTTTTCAAAATGCTTGGTTTGAATTCAGGTCATTGGTTGATCTTGCAAGTCATGATAAATTTAAACTTCAAGAAGTTGTTGATAAGGTTAAAGCCATGAAGAATGAATTCATGATGTAATGAGAAGACAGTTGCGGGGACGGAATCAGGTTTTTTCACATCGGTTCTAGGTATGGAACAACCTGAAGAAGCTCTCGTGAAAACTCCTAATGTGTCAAAGAACAAAGGACGTAGCAAGCGTTTGAATTCGAAACGTGAAGAGGGTATAATTAAGTCAAAGAGGACTAAGAGAGTTTGCAGCAATTGTGCCATAAAAGGTTTTCATGATACTCATAACTGCCCATCTAAAATTGTTGTGGGTTCCATTGAAGTAGAAGGTGAGCAGAACAAAAGTGGACAAAATGCAGATTGAACTTTGTGTTTTATTATGTGAACGTGGTTTAATATTTAAAGTTAATTTTTAAACTTATCAGTTCATATCAATTTCAAGTATTCAATTAGTTACTTTAAAAAAGCAGCCGACCCGGTAGCCCGAGCTGCAATAAGGGCTCGGTGTCATGTTCTTTTTAAAAAAGCAAAATCTTTCTAACGAAGTAGCTTTTTCTTCTATATTTTTGTTGTAAGAAAGAAAAGTTTGTACCCTTATTCACTAGAATTTCACTCTAATATATAATAATAATATAAAAAATCTTTTTCCTTCTCTTACGTAATTTTAGTTACTCATCCAATCTTATTATGCCAATCATATATTTCCTTATAAAAGATGTGTGCGAACCTGGCTCAAAGCTGATGATTTGATAGGATATGCTTCAAGAATCATACAATAGCAAACCATGAATCATGTCAATTTCAAGTATTAAAATAGTCATTTACAATACCCACTACTCACCATTATATAGCATGAATCACGATTTGATTGGACACGATTCAAGAATCATACAATTAGTTACTTTAAATTCAGACTACTCATACAGTCTAGCATGATTCACGATTTGATAGGATATGATTCAAGAATCATACAATAGCTAACCATGAATCATGTCAATTTCAAGTATTGAAATAGTCTTTTACAATACCAACTACTCACCGCTATATAACATGAATCACGATTTGATAGGACACGATTCAAGAATTAATATAATAGCAAACCATGAATTGTTTCTGATCAAATCGTGTCACATGAAACACAGTATAACAAATCATGAATCATAGTATAGCAATTCACGAATCATATCAACAATTCATGAATCATAGCGTGTAAAATCGTGAATCTTAATAACGAACGACATGAATCACAATACGGCAAATGACGAATCATTAATCCTGCTATAGTCATTGAATTCACATAACATTAACCAGATAAAACATACCAAAATGGCAAACCAGAGTAAAACATCTCATAACAAAACAAAATATCAAAATACATGCAAGTTCTCGTGTTATCAGTTCTGATCTCAAGCACATGGGAGCATCCTGTCACGCGCTTTGCTTTCTTCTAACAACATTAACGCAACCTTCCTGTTAACTTCTATCTTGCATTCGTTAAGGTCTGAGAATATTATCTTCACAACATACAATTTCCTGAGGGCTTGTAGCTGTTTCTTTTGCTGCAAGTACTTCATGTCATTTTGTAAATATAAGCACTTAATTTATAAACAATATCTTCTAACAACTTACATAGTTTTCTTTCTTTAGTCCTGTCTTCCATCCCCTCAACCCGCCTTCAAAATATGTTTCCATATGTCGCATGACGAAGATGCCACAGTCTATGGTGTTCTCTAATGTTCTCCAGCTCATTTTAAGACACCTAATTTGGAATTTAGGAACTGCGTCAGCTAATGGATGTTTGATTGTCTTCAAATAGTGGAAAAAAACTGAGGCCTGCACAAAAAAGTTATTTAAGTATAGTTATATATTTTATGATTCATATATTGTATATATATGATTGATTCATGAATCATAAAACAACAATTGATGAATCATTGACGGCACGTCGTTGAGTGCTGCAAATTTATCCTGACTCTCCTCCTTAGTATAGTATAGCTAGATAAGCTGGGGTCGAATCCACAGGGAACGGTGAGAAGTCGTCTTCTATCTACAAACTAAACTGGGGTTTTGTAAGTATGAGCAATTAAAAGAAAGAAGAAAACTGTCACACAAGTAGTACTGGCGCACAATCAGAAGGCAGTTATAAAGATGTCAATAAAAATAGAGATGAGCTCGGTTCAGATTCTTCACTATGAATTCTATGGTTATCATCGGTCACTAAAGATACATGATATAATGTCCACGTAGGTTAAGGTCCGGTCAAAGCTTAATAACCTAGACATACATTCCGGTCAAAGTCCGTATGATATTATTACTCGGTCTAGTCTAATTAACCACGAATCCGGTCAAAGTAGTGATTAACTATTCTAGCGTTACTCCTATCATTCACAGTCACGTACTTCTGATAGTTTAACTATAGATAACAGATTCTATAACTAAGTCTGCGGTGCAAGGCTTCGCTTAATTATCTAACCTAATTATCATGCAATTGAGCTTGGAATAATAATACTAAACTTATCATGCAATTAAGAACAAAACCTCAAAACATGTCATTCATAGATCTGAATCCAAACCGAATTCAGTAAGTTAGCTAGACATATTGAATGTATACATCTCAAGAGTTAATATAGAACAACTGAAATAACACAACAAATCTGATTGACGCGTCGTCTTGCTCGCGTCGGAAGCTTGCGCGCACAACTCTCGCAGCTAGGTCTAAATTCCGCTCTTTGGCTCAAGAATCGCTCTAAGTCACCTCTCTTGTGATTTCCTTGAAGCTTTGTATTTATACTCTTGCCTTCTAGGGTTTCCACGAATAATTAGGCAAGAAAATATATGGGAAATCGTCCTTATCTCTAAAAATCAGACTTGGAAATATCTTTATCTCCAAAATCCAAACTTATAAATATTCTTTGCGCGTGATGACGTCATCGCTCCGGATTTGTCGCTGATTGCTGACGTCATCGTCTAGCTCTGCTCTGCGCGACTCATACTCGCGCGCTATACTTCTCGCGCGCTCGTTGGGCTTTTGGCTCTTGTAAACTTTGTTGTTCTTTGTTCCGAGATTCAGCCTTCTTGTTGCACTTTTGTTCTAACTCTTTCAATCAACCTGAGATACAAAACTACACCAAAAGCGTAATCTTATATTAAATATGTTAGAATTCTAAGCAGTGTAAAGGACCTAAAACAGCATACAAAAGTGCCTTATCAAATCCCCCACACTTACTCTTGTTCGTCCCTGAACAATCCGGCTTCCTTACCTCTTGTGTAACATATGCGTGGCAATGGACTTACTGCGCATCATGTTCTACGCCACTCACGGAACCTGCGCAACTGTGACTATACAAACACTAAACTGATTTTTGTAATTAATTCAAACTTTGTTTTACCTCTCTTGTGGAATTCATTCCAATTCGGATGATTGGGAGATAGTCATTTTTAAGCACCGGTCACCGAATTCTTCTTGACTTGCAATTGTATGGTTAGTCATGTTCGCTTCTTTTGGTACGTGATTGATTCGCGTCCTTAGGGTTCTGAGCTTAAGTCTTTGACGCCTCACTATTTTTCCTCGGACAGTTTGATACACACATTGTTGCACTAGTTCTTCCTTTCTTTGTTTCGGCCTTTTGAGTTTTAACTTTTGAATTGAACACTTTTCTAGTCCGGATCTTACTTCTTCCATAGAACGGTCCCAATCATAGCCTTCGGATAGCAGCTATGGAACAACTCCCCGCTCTCGCCTATGATCAGTCGCGCGCAAGTTAGGCCACGCGTTTGCAACCGCGCGCCCCTTCCTGAGCGACTAACTTCAACGAAGATGGTCTGTTTTCCCGTCTCGTCACGCCATTAGGGTTTTGCCTTCGGCCTTTGCGTGACTGAGCTTGCTCCTTTTCCTTCGAACGCGAAATACCAACCTCCACGACCACTCATAACCATACAATCGCTCCTCAAGCTTTGTTCGGTCGACTGCTTCTCTAGGACATTTCTATCAACTCCATATCCCTCTTATTCCACTCAAGAGTACACACAAAATTTGAAAAAATTAACAAAAAAATCAGAATAGGTCATATATGCACAGATTATACAGATGCGCGAGTAACGTGCACAAGTCACTCACGCCACTGTTTCTCGCGCACAGTTACCTCTTGAGATTTCGCATGTCAGCTAGTGACGAGCACGTCGTTGAGTGCTGCAAATTTGTCCCGACTCTCCTACTAGTATAGTATTGGCAAGCTGGGATCGAATTCACAGGGAACGGTGAGAAGTCGCCTTTCGATCTACAATCTAAAATTGGGGTTTGTGAGTATGAGCAAGTAAAAGAAAAGAAAACAGTTGCGCAAGTGGAACTGGCGCACAATCAGGAAGCAGTCACGAAAGATGTAAATAAATATAAAAGAGATGAGCTCGGTTCAGATTCTTCACTATGAATTTCCATGTTTATCATTGGTTACTAAAGATACATGATATAATGTTCACGTAGGTTAAGGTCCTGTCACAGCTTAATAACCTACACATACACTCCGGTCAAAGTCCGTATGATATTATTACTCAATCTAGTCTAGTCAACCATGAATCCGATCAAGGTAGCTATCGACTATTCTAGTGTTACTCATATCATTCACATTCACGTACTACTGATAGTTTAACTATAGATAAAAGATTCTACAACTAAGTCTGCGGTGCAAGGCTTCGCTTAATTGTCTAACCTAATTATCATGCAATTGACCTTGGAATAATAATACTAAACTTATCATGCAATTTAAGAACAAAACCTCAAAACATGTAATTCATAGATTTGAATCCAAACCGAATTCAGTAAGTTAGCTACTCATACTAAATGTAGACATCTCAAGAATAAATATTGAACAACTAAAGTGACAAGCAAATCTGAGTGATGCATCTTCTCGCTCGCGTCGACAGCTCGCGCGCACAGCTCTTGCATCTAGGTCTGGATTCCGCTTCTCTCTATTCGCGCAGCTGATCGCCTATATATCGCTTATTTGTGATTTCCTTGAAGCTTTGTATTTATACTCTTGCCTCCTAGGGTTTCCACGAATAATTAGGCAAGAAAATCTGTAGGATGACATCATCGCTCCGGATATTTTGCTGATTGCTGACGTCATCGCTCCGGATATTTTGCTAATTGCTGACGTCATCGTGTAGCTCTGCTATGCGCGACCCATACTCGCGCGCCACACTACTCGCGCGCTCGTTGTCCTTTGGCCCTTTGTCACTTTGTTTGTTCCGAGATTCAACCTTCTTGTTGCACTTTTATTCTAACTCTTCTAATTAACCTGAGATACAAAACTACACCAAAAGCGTAATCTTATACCAAATAAGTTAGAATTATAAGCAGTGTAAAGGACCTAAAACAGCATACAAAAGTGCTCTATCAGCTAGTCTAAGCTAAAAAACGAAAAATCTAAACTAAACTAATCCTAAGATAGATGTACTACCCCCCCCACACTTAAACAAAAACGTGTCCTCACGTTATGCACAAGTAGTAAAGAAGGCATTACGCATGCATGCACATAAAATATCTTGCACCAAATATCAATGCACGGGCAACACAATTCAGAATAATGCCAACCATCGATAATTCTTTTTAAAACACCATTCAAAATATAATGCCGAATAAAATACATCTGTTTTAAAACAGATAAGTTCAAACAGACAACCACCGCAAAAGTTCATTACACCGATTACAAAATATTTAAAAAGATGTTGAAAATGACCGGGAGAGTTCTTTAATCGGATCCTCATTCTGCAGCGCATACTCTTCCGAGATTGGATCTCCCGCGCGCCATCCTCTGGGCGGAGTCAGGTTCAGGTTAGCACCCTGTGGCGCCATGTATTCCATTACGCGCTCGGCGTTGAACACCCAGCGTTCATCCACCTGAAACTGTGGCTCTGGTGCGCCATTTCCTTGTGCGCTAGACTCTGCACGCGCACGCTCTGCCCTGCGCCTGCTCCTTCTAGGCGCGACTTCCTCTAGCGCAGCCCTGACGTTCTCTAGACCGCTCCGATAACTCCAATAAGTGGTTCCATCCGCGCGGATCAGAAACTCAGCTCGTACTATAGTGTGCTCCTCAGTCCAAGGTTCCATATGCAGACCACGCAAGAAGTGCGTGATTAACCCATCGCACAGCAGCGGCCCCTTCATGCTCACCACTTCCCAGTAGTTGGTGAGCATGCGCGTGTAGCGCACCTTCTTCCCATAGTAGAGACCCTTCAAGATCTCCATGTCCATTAGCCCCGACCTCTGGGATCCATTGTAGCGGTCGATGATCGAGTGGGAAATCAGCCTCTGCAGATAAAACATCTTCGGATCCAACAATTCTGTACCGAGGCTTCTTCCACCTGCATAGGCCTTGCTGCCATCGGTCCAATCATCCCAAGCTTCTTGGTCGGTGTGCTCATCAACCGATGCGCCGGGCATCACATCAAAACCCATTACAGCTCCAAACTGTGATGGCTGTGCCTCATAATACACCCCACGGCGCCTGTACCTGATCTAGTCACTTAGGCCTTCGAACGATGCTAGGAACTCGTACATATCCTCTACATCTGTGTCCGAATAGAGTTCCATAAAAGATGCCCATCTAGTTGCCGTAAAAGCGGCATGCACCACTTAGTAGAGTCCCATCTTCCGAAGAAAATCCTCATCCACAAACACTGTTGGCAACACTTCACATCTACTGAACATATCATATTTGATGTGGAAATCTAGCTTCTCAGTTTGGTCAAAACAGATTGACATGATTGGCAGCAAATAAAGTACGCAAATAACCCAGACTGGGGCATCGACATGATTGGCAGCAAATAAAGTACGCAAATAACCCAAACTGGCGCACGTGTCCTATCACGCGAGCACTATACGCAGATCTGGATCAGAAAACTCTACTGCACAATTGAAGCACCAACACTTGTTCGAATTAACTGAAATTTTTACAGTAGAATACCTTTTTTGAGATCTACGTGCTGGCAGAAAATTGTGCAATTCTGGGCTCGACGGCGGCGGTGGCGCGGCGACGATCGACGGCGGCAGTGGAGGCTTTGGATTTTTTGTGTTAGAGAGATAAGTTGAAAATGAAATGAAACACAAAATTCACCCCACACCACATATTTATAGTGCAAAAAACCCATATGCATGCATGGCCCAAAACTAACTTGGGCCCAACCCTAAAACTAAAACTACACACAAAACTAAAACTAAAGCTAAAACTAAAACTAAAACTACACTAAAACTAAAACACACACACAAACATGAAATTAAGACTAAGTTAAGGTTGTCGGGGTACCTCCCGACGAGTGCTTTGTTTGACGTCATTAGCTCGACTCAAGTTGCGCAGACTATGACGCACGGGCTTCCTCCCTCACACTTGAACCTTTGCCTAAATCCTTAACTTCATTATCTCTGCATGGTAAAAATTCAAAGGTGTCAGTACCAGTAGATAAAACATAATTTTTATGATCCGAGGGAAGAGAAACAGAAAATGCGAAATTTCGCTTATTGTGCTCCTCGGATGCGCCAAATTGTGCGCAAGTCACTTCTCGCGCGACCTTCATTCACGCGGCTCTGTTCTGCAAAACCATTCTGCGCACCTTCTCTACATTCCTATGCTGATCAAACGTATTGTATTGGGTGCGACTCTGCTCTCTGCTCCTCTTATCCAGTGGCTTATGCTGGCGCGCCATAGGTATCTTTTTCTGATTTCAAAATTCTAGGGATATCAAAAGTTTGAAACTTGAATTTGAACGTCTTGACTTTGTCCTTAATTTTCGTTAACCGTTTTTAATATGTTATATTATTGTTATTATGGGAATTTTTTTAGAATGGCAATCTCACCCTAAATTTTGGCCATTCGATTAATTGCATCAATGGATGTGATGTCTTTATAGTTGATAACTTTTAGACGGTTTTTACCTAATCTCTACTCTTTTACATAATGTAAAAATATATGATAATTCGACAATCATCATTGGCTCATCGCAACTAAATGATCAGGATAAACCAAACTAATGAAGTGAGTTGATTTCCTATGACAACCAACTTTAGTGCAAACTTTTATCCATATATAGATTTAGTAAACGAACATGCGAGTTGATGCAAATCGACCGTCAGAGCAATGGACAAGTCACCGAAGCTGATCGAGATCGCATCCGGAAGGAAAAAGTGTTCAAGCGCAAAAAGTGTGATGATTCAATTGTGCGGAAACAGTTAAATCTACTTTGAGGTTTTACAAATTACAAAGATGCCCTCAAAATTATATCGTTTACATCACCAACTTTCTCAAATTGAATTAGGACCCTATTCTAATTTCCAAATCAAACGAATCCTAATTAAGCTCGTTGGTCAACCTGGGTCAATACCCGTCTAGCTCAGCGTATGTTAAAAATTGGAAACGGTGAGCTTGTAGGAGAGATACCTGAGCCAGATGTCGAAGATCGCCTTGGTGAACAAATCGGTACAGAAAATCTTGGTCTAAAATTGCTTCTGCTCCGATTTCTACATTCAACCACATTTATAACTATATCCGATATCAATTGACCACATGACACTATTCCTTCAAATATTTAACTTTTTTAATGTTATATTTTTTATTTTATTTTATTTATGGTTTTTTCCGGAAACCCATACCTTTGAAAATTATAAAGTCACACCCTTAAGTTTATTAAATTTTTCAGAAACCACCCATATGTTTAAATTTAATTGAAATATTAATAAAATTATAAAAAACTTATTAAAATACGAAAAATAAAAATTAATAAACAAAATCATAAAAACATTTAAAAAATCAGAATATTTAATAAAAATAAAATATAAATATAAATATAAATATAAATTTGAAATATGGCGTCTTGAAATTATCCATATGTTTAAAATTAACCGAATATGAACAAAAATCATTAAAAACTTTTAAAAATGCTAAAAAAATACATATATATTTTAAAAAATCATTAATTATTTTAAAAATAAGATTATTAAATAAAATATAAAATATAAAAATAAATTTGAAATGAAGTACTATACTTTTTATTCATATGGTATGTATTAAATATGAAAACTAAATCTATTACAAAAATATGGTGTCTTACAAATTTATAAAATTTTGAAGTTTTTTATTTTTATGGTGCACCATGGTATCACATTTGTAATTTTAAGATACCATATTTTTGTATAAATTTAGTTTTCACATTTATATCAAAATTATAACTCTGAATAGAAGAATTATAATTTGCATGTGTAGGTATAGTTTTGTTGAATAAATAATAGTGTGTTATATGGTTACACTTACTACATACGCCATATAGGGCATACAAATATAAATTTTGATACATTTTTACATATAAAGCATAAAATACAAATTTTATTGCATATAAAGTAAAGTTTAAACACTCATTTTAAGACATTACGATTTTTTTAAAATTTAATGGAGCAATGATGGTTGCCGCTAAATTTTTGTAATTATCAAGACGGCATATTTTTGTATAAATTTAATTTTCACATTTGTATACATATTATATGAATACATTTCAAATTTATATTTATTTAATATCATGATTTTTAAATGTTTTTATAATTTTTGTTAATTAATTATGTATTTTTTCATGTTTTTATAAGTTTTTTTATCATTTTTATTAATATTTTGATTAAATTTAAACATATGGGTGGTTTCTGAAAATTTTGATAAACTTAAGGGTGTAACTTTATAATTTTCAAAGATATGGGTGGTTTCCAGAAAAACCTATATTTATGGATGATTTCCGATAATTTGCCCTTTATTTTATATACTACCAGTATAATAAAGAGTTTTTGCTGAAAACCACCTGCCCAATAGGCCAATTTGAGCGTAATCACCCCTCCAATTTTTTTTTTAAATAACCACCTTTCAATTCAAATTTCATTTAGTTCAACCACCTCATCACTGTTCCGTTACTATTTCTGTTAGATGTAACTGTTGACTATGTTGACCATTCATTAATTCCTAATTCTATAGTTAAATAACCTTAATTAACTCTTTAATATAAATTAACTCATAAATAAATTAATTCCTAAACAAAACTAACTCAAATTATATATTAAATAATTCAAGTTAATTAGTCAATTGACCCTTAAAATTTAATTAATCTTTAAGCTAAAATGATCCTTAAATTAAACTAACCGCTATACTAAACTAACCCCATAACCCCAAATTATATTTATATAATTAAACTTAATCATCCTAATTAATCTTTAATATTCAATTAACTTTTGAATTAAATAGCATAAACCAAACCAACCCCAAATCAAAATTATATAATAAGATAATACTAATTAATTATTCATTAAATTTTTAAATTAAATTAATCATTAAAGTAACCCAAAATATAATTATAAAATTTATTAATTTAATTAATTATTCAAATAAATCTTAAATTTATATGAATCCTTAATACCCCTAAATTAAATTTATCCGAAATCATAATTATATAGTTAAATATATCACAAAGTGATGGGGTTAACTTTAATTAAGAATTAATCAGGGTTATTTATTTAATTATGATTATGTATTTAATTAGGATTATTTAGAGTAATTTATCTATAATCATTGATTAAGGGGCGGTCAACATAGTCAACGGTTAATCTAACGGAAAAGTAACGGAACAGTGAAGGGTGGCTCAACTAAATGAAACTTCAATTGAAGGATGGTTATTTAAAAAAAAATTGGAAGGCGGTTTTTTTTCAAATTGGTCAATTGGGCAGTAAATGAGTTAGTAAATAACCATCTCTCCGTCATTAGAGGTGGTGAATTGCTATCAGTTATTGTTATAAAGGTGGTTCAATGAAATACTCCCTCCATCCCACTATGAGTGTCTCATTTTCTTTTTGGATGTCCCAAAATGATCTTCTCATTTCCTAAAATAGAAACTTTTTTACCTCTACATTTACACCCTCTTTCATACTTTTTATCCCACTCATTCTCTTTCTTACTTTTTATCTCATATTGTTCAATTTTCTTAAAAACCGTGAAAGTTCTCAAATGGGACACTCAAAATGGGACGGAGGGAGTATTATAATACATGGGTAGCGTTGTGAAGTATTACCTTGATTTTCTGCAACTATTAATTATATCGTCATAATACATATTAACTTTTTTAGTCTTCTCATCCATAATCTTTAATTTACTTATAAGCAAGAAATAATGAAGGAATAAAGTGTTAGCTATAATCATTTGATTACATAAACTAAGCAAGGGAACAATCACAACATGATTAAATTCTAAATCACACCACTAACAGAATAATCATTTAAGGTCGCTTTAAACCGTAGTTCACTAGAGCATCATGAATGGATGATTGATTAAGTCGTCTTCCATAAATGCTTTACAAATGAACGCAAACTTTGCCAACTAATTTTTGAACCTTGTAGAAACCTTATGAAGTTGTCAGCTGTGTCTCTTAATTCTACTGTCTTAGTGTATGTTGACATCTAAAATTAAGGACCCACTCTACCAGATGCATAGAAGTGTTCTAATAACCCATTTGCCCAACATAAGTACAGCTTTCATGTTAAATTTGTGTGAAATTTTCTGCAACAAGTCCACTTTTGTTTCTTTCAAGTGACACTAAATTGGGGCATTGAATCCAAACATGACAACAGAACTTGGCTTCAACAAAGGAATTCAGACATGTTTTCTTGTAAATGCATCGCGAGTGTAAACCTTTGATTTAGAAACAGGCTGAGTTTTATTAAAAAGTTTTACTAAATTTAAGATTGCTTTTTTCTTTTTCTCAAGTTTAGAATGCAATAAGAATATAAGATGCAACCATGAAAACTAAATATAAAGACGCACCAAATCCTTAAACGTTACGAGGGGGCGGTTCATACAATATTTACGGACTTGGTAACTGAGTAACATTTTGAACATCAATAAATATACACAATGAAGAGATGACATTACGACCAGTGCAGTAGGCATGATATTTCAAACAAATAATCAATAATACAAACATTACCGACAACAGCTTCATGAATGTAATATTCAATAAGAAGAAGAATCAAAAGACCTGCAAAATCGGCCTTTTCCAAGCCTCTTGATCTCTCTATCCATTTGTCCAGTAAGCATAAATCCAAACATTTTCAGATCACACAAGAAAGACCAAACTGGATGTCCGAATGACGCTGGAACATTACCTTCCACAAAAAAATGGCTGTACCAGGCAAATCCATACCCAAACAAAGGTACAAGAAACAAAAACCACCAGTTGAAGATCAAAGCACAAATGAGCCACAACATACCACTTAGCGTCCCAGCGAAGTGCCAGCGTCTAGTTGACAGCTTGGAGTGCTGAGTCACATAAAAAGACCAGAATTCATCCAGGCTTCTAAAGTTCATACCTTTTTTGTTCCCAAACAGTGACTTGATTGATACAATTACGAATCCCCAAAATCAGAAGCCTGATATTGACACACACAACTAAACCTGCATACTGACCCCAAAGACAGCTTTTTTAATGCTCAAAGATCAATTATATGAAATGGGTCATCATATAATCAATGAAGAATAAATTAGAGAACTTACTAGAGGAGTTTGATAACTCAGAAAAGGCTAAAAATTCCAATTTAGTTAGATGCTGATTCTCCACCAATTGCTAGAAGAGTCTTGTATGCAGCTCCAAACCAACCAGTAAGAGAACAGTTTGGTGTTTTCTTGTTAGGGAAGTGAAAGTGAATGGTTGGTTGTCGGCTGTCTGTATGCAAGCAAAACCAAGTCAATCAACAGTAGGTTTGTGTCTCATCTCACCTGAAACAATTTCAGTTATGCGATTCCGGCTGTTGAGAAAAAGAGTGGAGGGAATCTGGAGAAGAGAAGAGAAGAGATGAGATTGAGAATGAGATTTTTTGAGTCAAAGGGTATTTGGATTTGGGTGCCTCGCTCTGAATCCAAATCCAACACAGCAGGGTTGTGGATTGATTTGTTCTTATTGCTTCACTGAACGCAGCGTTTAGCTTACAAATCCCGAAAACATGAGCTTCTGCTATACCCTCTCCGTCCATAATTTATGTCCCATTTGATGTTTTGCACGATTTTTAAGGAATGAAAGAAAAAATGAGTAAAATAAATAGTCGTGTGGTGATGAAAGAGAAAAATGTGATTTGATAGATAATAAGTAGTGAAAAAAGAAGAGAGAAGAGAAATATGTGGTGGAAAACAAAAGAAAATATGTCTATTTATGGTAAGATTTAAAAATGGAAAGATAATTTTGGGACATCCAAAAAAGAAATGAGTTTTAATAATGGGACGAAGGGAGTACTACTATAGTCATTGGCTTATATTGAGAACTTCAAAAAAGGGTCACAGTTTAATTGACTTTTGCAATAATTAAATGTCATTCACTGAGTCTGGATTCATATTCACTTACAGCAAAAGTTATTAGTTGCTAGCTTATTTGTAGTGTTACAGAACGTTTTCATATTCATTATCAAAAAAAGAATGCGTTCATATTTATATATGGTTATGAGCTCAAGATGGTTATAACATATGATATGAATCAGTATTGGTTGGTTTAAGGTCAACTCAAAAATCACAAAAACTTTTCATAACTTGATGAATCAAAAATTTAAGATATCACATGACATGTTTACACACCACAAGCATTTAAGTTCACTTACAAGACGTTGACAGATCAAAGCAATTGCCATATGCTATAAAACTGAAGCTCTTCTTTCATTAAGAAATTCACTCACACAAGCAGACTGATCAACTGAGGCTGGCTGCATTATTGCTCTTATTCATTCTACTTAACATACATGTATTGATGTAAACCGTCACTACACCATTTTACCCTTAATGCAACAAATAATTCGTCGCATAAAATTAACATTGCATACGTAGCTCCTTGCAAAAAGACACTTCTCTAACAAAATCAACACAAATGTTTCATTTATGTGGCATGTATGGGAAAATGCTAAAAAAATACTAAATTAACAAAAATTAATATTTTGTAAAAAAACATCTTATGCCACATTTGGAAACGTCACAAAATATTTTGCATAAACCTTATCTACCGACATATCTAAAGACACGACAGGTGACACATCGCAAAAGATATGTCACGTTAGATTTCGCGTCGAAAAATTAAAAGTATATCGTACACAATGATACGTACTTGTGAGTTTTCTAAAGTTTGCAACGAAATAAGTTGTTCCGTAATGTAGTGTGTCGCATAAGTTTGAAATTGAACATTAATGTTCTCACCAATATCTGATAAGTTTTGTGAGTAAATTATATTTTCTGATGTGGGCTAATTAGTTGGTTTTGGGCTACTATCTAAATTAGGGTTTCTTTTATGTTTAGGGTTTCATTTATTTTCTTATTTAAGCAAATTGTACTTCCTTTTGTCAGACGGCTTATGATGAATGAAAATTAGGGTTTCCCTCGATGGAAATCAAGACTCTTGCTATCAATTTCTCTTGTTAATTTATGGAATTAACGAGTTATTGATATTTATCGTTCCTTCTCGTCACGCGCTGCATCAGTTTGGTATCAGTTTCCAGCCTAGGAGTGTATCACATCACCATCAACCGAGATTTGACGCTGAGTCGGCACAGGATGTAGCTAAAATACTACCAAATCAATCGGGTATGCGAAGATAGTTGGAACACCTCTTAACCTTTGATGGTCCTAAAATTATTTTTGCTCCGAGTACAGATTTGTATCGATTTCAAGGCAACCTGCAATTATGCCACCTCGAGCACAAAGGAGAGTTGCCGCTCAATCGGCAGCCCTGGATGATGCTGAGCCGTGGAGAGTTAATGCTAAAAGAAGTCAGATCGAACGTCTGAACAAAAGATTGTACGAGTTCATTATGATGCGTGGTGTTGTAGCTGTCACTAAGGAAAATCCTATCGAATTTTTAGTGAAATCCTCCTCGGACCGGAGAGCTCGATGTGCGAGTTAAGTCCTTACGGAGGATGTTTCAGATTTCGATAATGATTTCAAGGTTGATTCTCTTGAACGCACGTCCTATGATATTCGTAGTCTTTATTTATTCAGAATATGATCTTAGACGAACCGGCCTGTGATTCGAGGACGAATCTTTTCGACATGGAGAGAATGATGTGGGCTAATTAGTTGGTCTTGGGCTACTATCTAAATTAGGGTTTCTTTTATGTTTAGGGTTTCATTTATTTTCTTATTTAAGCAAATTGTACTTCCTTTTGTCAGACGGCTTATGATGAACTGATGCAGCGCGTGACGGGAAGGAACGATAAATATCAATAACTCGTTAATTCCATAAATTAACAAGAGAAATTGATAGCAAGAGTCTTGATTTCAACCGAAATCGCGAAACTTGACGACAAAAGGGAAACCCTAATTTTCATTCATCATAAGCCGTCTGACAAAAGGAAGTACAATTTGCTTAAATAAGAAAATAAATGAAACCCTAAACATAAAAGAAACCCTAATTTAGATAGTAGCCCAAAACCAACTAATTAGCCCACATCATTTTCACTTTGTATGAGTTATAGATTTTATATCTAAGTTGTGTTTTCTGTTATGATAGCTTTGTATTTTTTGAATAGAAGATTTTTCAATCCTTCATTTGCTTAATGTTAATGTTCAATTTTGCAAGGTGGAACTATATTCATAATTTGAGGAGTGTATTATGGATAAAAGTTGGATGCTTTTGTTAAGAGTAGATGTACACTATTTTGAGGGAATCGAACATTTATTGATTTTTAAAGTAAACAAGAATGTGCGGACTGACTATTGCCCATGTCGTCAATGTGAGATTATTTAATTATGATTGCCATGAAGCATACCTCCGCATGTATGCAAGTGTAAAGATACGAAGAACCCTTCATTGCTATATTTATGCACTGAAGTAAGAGATCAAAGTATTTTAAGCAATCTCATAACATTAAGTAACGAAGGGTGCAAGGGATTTAAACACGAAGTTCTGCTCATTTAGATCATCCTAGCTCATTGTCCGAATATGAAGACTCTAAGACTCTCCATATCAAGCTGGCTAGGCAAATTGACTATGGTGCAGCAAGGCACATGTTTAAAGCTATACTGTAGCTCCCCTCGTTCGTCCTTGTTTACTGAAGATCGGCCTAGAGTAATATTATGAAACTTGCTTCTCGACACTCTCATTGAAGGATAATAAAATGCAGCTTACCAAGACGAATTGAACAACTTCAAATCTTCTAAATGAATTTTGTTATTCAATAAATATAGACAAGTGACAACTTTTAAAAAAATCCAACGTGACAACTTTTGTTTTTAATGATTTTTCTAAGTACACGTAGTTGATTTTTTTCATCATAAATATCGGCCTGATTTCTATGCTATTTTCTTAGTTAAACTTCATTTGCTTAACATTCTTCTTGTTTGTTTGCCTATGTAAGTTTTTTGTCATTCATTTCTTACCAGAGATCATACTTATGAGTGCCACACAAGTCTCCAAACAAATGACAAAACATCTGCCGCAAATCGTGTGAAAGGTCTGACGTGCATGTTTAACTCTAAATTCAGGTTCCTCGCATTTGAGAACTGCTGTATTTGTACAAGGTGTTTTCTTGACTTGGTACTACACGCACACGTGTTAGCCATTTATCATTTGATAGACTTGTTAGTTGTTGTTATTTTACATATCTCAATGCATTTACATTTGTTTCAACAATTTTAATCGAAGGTGTTTTATTTTGTAGGGGTGCAGAAACTTCGCGACAAACTTGCAATTGCCAGCGTGCAACCAGTTATAAATGGCGTTGTCTTCTAGACCCCAATCTTGATGGATCAACATGATGATGATTCTCCACCCAATTTGTCCTAGTATAAGATTTTGATGAACTTATGTATTGTTAAATGTTGTTGATAAAATTTATATTATTTAATTACTAAAAATAGTTTGTAAAAGTATGCTTTGTATGCTTGAATTATAAAGTTTTAGCATTTTATACTATTGTATAAATATTTTGAGATGTTTATTTATTGTTTTCTTATTTTTAAATAATATAACAAAAAAATAATAAACTAAAAGAAAGAAAAAAGAAACTTCTCTAGCGCGTTCCCCGGCAACGGCCCAAAATTTGAATGCACGTCAGTGTACGCGTCACAGTAATCCATCTATCTCCACTCGTACATCAACTAAGAAAGGGTCGATTCCACAGAGAATGGTAGATTTGTTTTCTTCCTGAAACTAAAAGTGTGATTGGGTTTAGTTCAGTTGTGTGCACAGTAGTGCGCCTGTAAACAATGCAAGACAAAATGCACCACACAGTGCGCAAGCAACGTTGAGTGCGTTCAGCAAGCAACGTTGAACAATAAGTGCGTTCAGTAAACAGACTTATACCGGTTTGAACAATCGCTTAAGAATGTATACTTTATCATCGACTTCTAACATCATAAATCAGATTCCATGCATATTAGTGTCCGTCAAGGCTTCCTAACTCTTACATATATTCCGATAAGGGTTTACGTGGTATTAATTCGTATCTAGTCTTAAATGCTACAAATCCCGTTAAGGTAGTAAGAATCTATCCTAACGTGTCGTTCCTAGTTGTTAAGTTAAGCTATTCAACTAGTTCAATAATTAATAGAAAGCAATTTAAGTAAAATTTCACTTCATCCCTACTTAAACAACTGTGCTAGCATATAATGCGAGCTCCAAATTAATAAGGAATTAAAATACGCGTTAAGCACAAGTATCAAAAGTAAACATCACAAGTTCATGCTCAACCGATATAATAACATTATCTGGACATGCTCATGTTCAACATCACAATCTCTAAATATAAATACTCAAATAATACAATGAAGAACTCTGCGTGGTTGCGGAGTATACTGCAAGCTAGCCAGAAATTTCCTTATGTCCGTCCGTAGTCTCTCTCCAAATTTCTTCTCTCGTAGCTTTAGATGTGTATTTAGAGTGATGATAGCTTAGGGCCTAAGGACTCATCAATATCTAATTTTTGACAAAAAGGAAATGTAGATAATATTTCCAAACAAACGAGAGATTTTTGGATTGCCAAATCTAATTTTTAGGAATTTTGTTATGCGGATGACGTCACCCTTGCGAACTTTCCGTCCTGCGTGACTCTTTGCCTCTTGCGCCTTCTCTTTGACGATTCTCTAGCAACACCTCTAGTTTCCACACGTCAACTCTGTGGTGAAATGCCATCCAAGTGTATCTTCTATGCGTGTTTTTTCATCCTAAGCTCCATTTCTTTCCTGAAATAAAAAACTACACAAAATGAGTGATCTTGCACACACGAATATACAAACAAGTATAGTGTTAGAGACTAAATAAAGCGTATGAATGCACTCTATCGAACCCCCCACACTAACCTTGTTCATCCCGAACAAGACCGAGCAAAGGAATAACACCTCACCGAGAGTGTACGTATGTCGTTTCTCCATTGTGCGCATAGCACACCACACCGTCACACGTTCTTCACACACCTACTTATGCATAAAATCAAATATATTAGTATACCTTTACTCACTTTTATTATCTCATACGCGGGATGCATATTAATTAAGATGCGTGGGAGTTAGTTCTCTTTAGGCTCCATGTCTCCATCCTTTGTTTTGTATTCTTGACACATGGTTAAATGTCGCTTTCTTTGGTGCGTGATTCATTTGCGTTCTCTTCAGACTATCACTTTCTCCTTCGACAAATTTCAAGTCGGACTTATGTGTGCGATTGTATTGCTCAGTGAGCGTGACCTTGTCAGTGTTGCCTAGCGCACTTCTTTTGAATGAAGATCATCTTGTCCATTTTTCTACTTTATTCCCTTAACAATTCCTGTCCCAGCCTTCGGATAGCAGCTATGCAAAGAAATCATGAAGAGGTAAAAGGAAGGACTTCCATGGCACTCGAAACCAAGTCAAAAGAAATTTAACGGTTCAAACAAGTCAAATGAGAATCTGGTTCAGAAAGTGGCAGTTGCAGCAGAAGGCAAAAAATCATTTGCTGGAGAATGGAGACAGGTATAAAGATTTCAGTAACAGTACTGAATCAGTTTCAAAATCTATGAAAGATACGAAAGATAACAGTGCAACATATAAATTTATTATGAAAAGAGAGAGACAAAGATCTTGGTCATGCAGGGAGTTTGTCAAAGAAGGTGCTGAAGCAAAGTTATATATGACAGAAGATGATCAAAGAATAAGGCTTGCAGATGATAAGCTAGCGACCTGAAGTTTTTAGAGAACCAATTTCAGATGTGCTCATGTGTGACAAGGATAATGAAGCTATGTGGTATGAACCCAACGACAAAGAGAGAATCGCCAATAGACAGCCTGTTGGAGTTTGTTTAACTAAAGAAATAGTTTGTGAAAGGGCGAGCAAAGATGACAATCTTTCAGATATTAATGAACTGAGTACATTAGATGAAAACGATATTTTGCTCGAAGGGGAAAACCAGAACATAAATATTGGGTTTGAAGTCAACGAGGAGGTTCATGTAAGGTTAGATGACTTGAGAGGAGGTTTGTGCAAGGGTAGATGACTTGAGAGGAGGTTTGAATATTGGGTTAGAGTCTGCTGATAAAAAGGTTTTGGCATCTTCTCTGACATTAGAAGAAAGTTACACCGCTAAAGGTGAGTCACTATGTGAAAAGACAAATGTGATGATAAATGAAATTAGGACACCCAATTTGGACGAGAGTGATGAAAATTCCGGAGCAGCTGCAACTACAAACCAAGTTTCTCACAAAATCATGATTCAATCGGATAATTCTTGTGAATCGAATGATCTTAAAGAAAGACTTATCGCCAAATCTGGAGATGAAGCAGTCTTTTTAAATGAAGTTCATGTGCCCATAAGTTGGGGCATGACCAATAATACTCAGAATGTTGCAGTTGGAATAGATCACTTGAAGCCTAAAGTGCCTCAAGCCGATTCACCTCTGAGGCGAAAAGCTAGGCTAGAAAGGGAGCACCGAACAGCTGAACGTGCAGTATGCACATCTGAAGGACCGTGGTTAGATAAAACTAGGGACCTGAACTATTAGGAACCTGAACCTAGATTGCAGGACCTCAGAGTGTAAACAGCGGAAATAACGCCGAAAGATTTCTTTATTAAATCAATCGACTTTACAAATATACGATTTGTAACATGTAACAACTACTCGAGCTATTACAAAAGGAAGTCAGCTCACCCGAGGTTCAGGACCCCGTTCGTGACTTCGGAGACGCGTCCCTCTAACGATTCCCCCTAAATCGTTTGTCGCTCTCACACACCAAAGGGTCTGGATCCTGATGCACTTTAGCCTTACTCAGAATGCCCTTGTTCCCCTTGCATTCCCCTCCATCGTGGCTGGGAAGTCCTTGTGCCTCCAGGTCCTCGAGACCCTCAACTCCGAGCTAGCCTTCTTGATGCGCTTTAGCCTTACACAAGAAGCTCTTGAACTCCTTCGAATCTCTCACTAGATTCCTTGAGTTGCTCTCTGAGTTTCGGATAGGAGACGCACTTGAAAATGATTTCTCTTCATGGTTTTGAATAGAAACCCATCTACAGGGACTTGTACTGTTGATGAACAGTAACCGATGGGGCGGTACTGTTCATTTAGTGCTTTTGGCTGAGCCTCCAATTATCCTTTGAGTACTTCAAGGTTGCCTCGATTGCTTCAAGATATCCTCGAGTCTCTCAATGACGGCTGATTGGTACTTTATGCTTAATTTCTGCTGCAAGACTTCTCCCACTTGCTCTGTTGTCTCCTCAGGTCCCTGAATGTCAATCACTTCAGGTCTTTCTTGATTGTCGAGTCTTCCTGTCCTTAACTCAAGTATAGAAACCTGAACACTTGATTTAAGACATTAAATAAGTGTTGTATCATCAAAACATGGGTACGTGATCCTTTGAGTTCACATGAGGTATCCGAACCTCAAAACCCTCTTGAGGGATGTGAACCTCAGGATCTAACAATTTCCCCCTTTTGATGATGTGATGGAGCGTATTTATACGATCCATCATTGTCTTATTTCCGTCATTCTTATATGTTTTATTTGCGAAATATTATGTTGTTGTAGTGTTTTGCATTTCAGGCGTATTCGGAGTGCAATGGAGATTTTCCACGCTTATCGAACAATTCTAGACGGATTCGGAGCACAAAGACGAAGGGAAGAAGCGAATGCAGACTGGATGACGTCAGCGTGACGTCATCCGCGGACGGTACTACAATTTTTTCCGCGGACGGTACATAGTTTCAGTAAATTCTTTAGGGTCCGCGGACTTAAATCCTTCAGGGTCCGCGCGACGTTCGGCCTGGCCCAGTTCAGAAAATCAGCAGCTTTTGATTAGGGTTTCGATCCTAATTGGAGGAGCATCTTTGGACGGAGAATTTCCAGAGCTAGAGTAGAGATTAGCAATCAAGCTTCAGCCTTAGTCTTCACAAACGATAACTCTTCGAACTCAATTTTAGTATTTTGTTTGTTACAATGTTTTCCATGAGTAGCTAAATTTCCCTACAGTTTGGGGAATTGAGTTGCAACATTGTATGAGATCATTGAATAGCAAGTTTTAATCTATTAAATTCTGTTCTTTGTTATAATTGCATGTATTGTTATTTGCTTAACTCAGCCTAGCGGTGAACTTAGGTTTATAGCAATTGCATGATATCTAATTGGATTGACAAACCCCCAGATAGGAGTAGATTAGCTAGTAGATCAAATCCCGACACTAGATTACTTTCCCTTGGGTTCGACCCTGCTTATTGCTATACTAGTTTTGAGTAGGAGTATAAATTTAGATTTGCAGTGCACAACGACGCGCTGTCATGATGACAAACACATAATCGACATTATAATAAAAGTGAGGACAATCATAGCAGATAAGCATAATCTATCTAATGAATCACAAGCGAGGACAATTCCCCCTTAGCCCAAGCAAGGACTCTCAATAAGTATCAGGACAGATACCTGGTGTGATTCCCCCTTAGATAGATACCCATAACTCTTCCCCCTTTTGGCATTATCAAATAAGGATAAGAGAGTTAAACATGTAAGCCATTAATAGGATTAGTCAGTTATGCAATAAAATTGAAATCATGCAAACTTCAAAATTAAATGCAAAATGTCAAGAGTGCATAACAAAAAAAAGGATAAATGTGGTGGGGAGCAAGGAATGGATAAGTCTATGGTTGAGAAGGGTATTAGCATTCTCTGATTCAGGTTCATGAACCTTACCCAGACACTAGGTTCCCAACCCTGAAATCCATATCGACTTCTTTTCTTCACGACATCAAACTCCAAGTTTCGCCGTATCATCCTCTCCTCCAACTCCAAGATCTCATCCTTGATCTTATGAAGTATCTGCTCAACACCAACCTTTTCTAAATCACAAGGTTCCTGAACCTCTGACTCGTACACTCTATCTCCTCCTCTTAGTTTTTTTTGAATGAGGGCACTGAAGCATCCACTACCTCGGCGCTTCTTTCAGGACTTGGTTCCTTCTCTGAACCTTCCTGGTTTGCATACCTGGTGTGTGCCTGCAGGTTCCTAAACCTGCTGCAGCCATAAGCGTCTTTGCTTACTGGATGCCTTCGACAATCGATACCTTGATCATCGGCTGGTCCGCAATCTCCATTGCGTCCCCTATTGTTGCTTCAGCCCCACCTTCTGAGATCTGAACTTCAGTGCCGCTACTGGAGACATGTTCTCCTTCTGCATCTAGATAGGGATCTGACATGTACTTTTCTGACTGGCACACATACCTCAGCGTTTTGCTCAAGTAACTAGATCTGTTCACTGACCTGAACAAGTGAAATACCCATACCTTCCATAGACTACACAAGGGGACGTTGTGATGGATTGGCTGAACCCAAAGGTTTATAAAGTGTATGAACATCACAACTGAAATCACTCATATCTCACCTTTTAGTGGATTTTGTATCAGGTCCCTCAGTGTGTGTGGCTAAGGTGGCTTATGTTCACTTCCTTCATGAGGTTTGGGATCAAGATCCGGAAGGTACGGCTACAAGGAATTTAAGCACCAAGCGTGACATTTTCACATTTAATCAAGAAGTAATGCATGCAATCAATATATTACACATAGACATGATCACATACCTCAGGCTTATAAGCATAACTAACTACCTTACTCTAACCAATCATTGAAAGAAAAGTTAGGAGTACCTCACTAGGTAGAAATCACACCAAGAGCCATTCTGAACTTCTCGAAAGGCTTCCTGCCCAGGGCCTTGGTGAATATGTCCGCCACTTGTTCCTCAGTCGTACAAGACTCCATGCATACAAGTCCCTTCTCTACACAATCCCGAATAAAGTGATGTCTAATTTCTATGTGCTTCATCCTACTATGATGAGTTGGATTTTTAGCAACAATTATAGCACTTGTATTATCACAATTTATAGAAAATTTATCAAAGAAGAGATTGAAGTCACTTAGCTGGTTCCTCAACCAGAGAAGTTGAGCACAACAAGACCCTGCAGCAACATACTCGGCCTCTGTTGTAGAAAGAGCTACTGAGTTTTGCTTCTTTGATCCCCAAGAGACTAAGCATGAGCCAAGGTATTGAGCCATCCCTGATGTGGACTTTCTATCAGCTCGGTCTCCAGCATAGTCCGCATCGGTATATCCCTCCAACGTCAAAGACTTGAACCTCGGATACCATAGAACCAGGGTCCCGGTTCCCTTCAAGTACCTCAGAATCCTCTTCACAGCCTTCGCGTGAGATTCCCTGGGATCTGACTGATACCTGGCACAAACACAGACACTAAACATTATATCAGGACGACTTGCAGTAAGATAGAGTAATGAACCTATCATGCCCCTGTATAGCGTAGGATCTGTTTTGGTTGAACTCTCGTCCCTTGTTAGTGAGTCACTAGTAGAGCTCGGAGTAGTCGAGGGCTTTGAGCTCTCAAGCTCATACTTCTTGACTATCTCGGTCAGGTACTTCTCTGGATGAATCTTGGTTCCTGACTCTCCCTGACTTATCTGAAGTCCCAGAAAGTATGTGAGCTCCCCCACCATACTCATCTCAAATTCACTCTCTATAAGTTGAGTGAACTTCTTAACCAGGTCCTTACTGGTTGATCCGAAGACTATGTCATCCACATAGACTTGCACCACCAAGAGATGTTTCTCCGTCCTTAGAAGAAACAAAGTCTTATCCACGGCTCCTCGTTCATACCCATGAACTATGAGAAAGTTTGATAACCTCTCATACCATGCTCTAGGTGCTTGCTTTAATCCATAAAGCGCCTTGTCCAGGACATATACCTGGTCTGGATGCTCAGGGTCTTCAAACCCTGGAGTCTGCTTCACATATACCTCCTCCTTGAGGTATCCGTTCAAGAACGCCGTCTTCACGTCCTTCTGATGGAGCTTGAATCCATACTGAACTGAATAGGCACTGAGCAATCTGATAGCTTCTAATCTTGCTACTGGTGCGAAGGTCTCATCATAGTCGATGCCTTCCTGTTGATTGTACCCTTGCACAACCAACCGAGCCTTGTTCCTTACAACAGCTCCATGCTCATCCTTCTTGTTCCTAAAGACCCAACGAGTACCTATCACCTTTTGGTTGTTCGGTCTAGGTACCAGTCTCCAAACTTTGTTCCTCTCGAACTGATGCAACTCCTCATGCATCGCTTGAACCCAGTCGGGGTCCTTGAGTGCCTCCTGAACCGTCTTAGGTTCCATCAGGGACACGAACGCGGTCTGAATCCGTTCTCCTTGAATTGCAGCATAACAATGAAAGTCTTGAAGTCTCCTATTTGGTTGACTGACCCGAGCACTTTTTCTCTGTGGAACCACCTCTCCTATGGTTTCCATCTCATTATTATCTTCCTGAGATACCTGATCTGGTTCAAGTACCTCGTGGTGATCTTCATGCAAATGATCTTGCACAAGTGTCTCGTCATATATCGGACCCTCATCAATACCCCCTGGTACTGGTCACTCGCCGGGAGCTTCAAGTGCCTTATCAACACCCTCTTGTGTTGGATTCCCATCGACACCTTCTTGTGCCTCATCAGTATCTGGTCGTGTAAACACAAAGACTTCTGCTGGTTCCTGACTACCTTGACTGTTTCCAGGGTCATGAACCTCCACAGGATTCCTTGGCATGACATTCTCGTCAAAAACCACGTGCACACTCTCTTCGACTGATCTAGTACTCTTGATGTACACCTTGTAGGCTCTACTATGCAGTGAGTATCTTACAAACATTCCTTCTTCGCTTCTTGCATCAAACTTTCCAAGTTGATGTTTCCTGTTGTCATGAACGAAGCACCGACACTCGAATACCCTCAAGTGCGATATAGCAGGTCTTCGACCCTTCAACAACTCGTACGAAGTCTTATTCAGAAGTGGCCTCAAGTAGGCCCTGTTCAACACATAACACCCTGTTCTTCCGCTCAACTACCCCATTTTGCTGTGGAGTCCTTGGAGCTGAAAAGTTGTGATGAACGCCCTGACTAGCACACCAGCTGATGAATTGTGCGTTGTCAAACTCAGTGCCATGATCTGATCTGATGCTTCTGAGTTTCTGAACAAGTGAAGTCTCTACTTCCTTAGCCCAGGTTCCGAACCGATCAAATACCTCAGTCTTTGAAGATATAAAAATCGTCCATGAACCTTGAATAATCATCAACCAAGACGAACACATACTTGTTCCCCGATTGATTGAGTCCTCATTGGTCCGCATAAGTCCATATGCACCAATTCCAAGGGACTGCTGGTACTCACAACCTTCTTCGGCTTGAATGAGGTTCTTGTCTGCTTTCCTCTTGTACAGGGTACACATACCTCGTCAGGTACATGACCAAGTTCTGGAAGACCACGAACAAGATCCAACCTCTGAAGTTTCTGCATCAACTTCGATTCACATGACCAACGTCTATGCCAAAGGTTTGAGTTGTCTGCCCTTGATGACAAACAGAGGTACTCATCCGGATCCCAACTTGGATCGGTCTTGTATACCCCATTATCAACCGTGCCTTTGAGAAGAATCTTACCTGTGCTAAGAGACTTAACAAAACACCCATTAGATGTGAAAACAACCTTGTTGTTTCCTCCTTGACAAAGTTGATAAACACTAAGTAAATCAAATTTTAAGTTATGAACCAAGTTCACATTGTCAACGCTAACCTTCTCCGATAAGCTTACCATACCTGTACCAAAGATCTCACCCTTACTCTTGTTTCCAAAGGTAATAGTACCCCCTGGATGCTGCTGCAGTGAAGAGAAATAGTCCATTTTTCCAGTCATGTGGCTTGAACACCCGCTGTCCATATACCAGGGACCTGTCCCTCTCTTCACCTGCACACAAACAATCAGTTCTTACGAACCCAAACGAGCTTTGCCTCTTGGGTTTCTTCTTAGAAACAGAACCAACACAAACAATAGGGTCAGAAACATTAGCATCAGTTTTGACATCCTTGTCAATCCGGGTATGCGTCCCTCGCTTGGAACAACCAGGGTCCTGAACCTCAGTTTTGGAAGCTTTCCGACACTTGTTCTTCAAATGTCCCTCTTTTCCACAATGGAAACAGATCTTCTTCCCTTTGAAGTTCTCCTTCTTGAACTCAGCAATCTTCTTCTTTCGATTGTTGAAATCGATCCTTGCTGGTTCGCGACCCTGAGCATTCTTTGCCCATATACGGTATCCCTTACCATACGTCCTAGCCTTGTCTTGAAGGTCCACCTTCACATGTGGAGTACTCCTAGGCTCACCAGCTTGTGGAGCTCTCTTCAGTATGGTTACCTCACCATAACCGAGACCGGGTCTTGACTTCTTTGTTCCCTGAACATCTGTCTTTACCCTTGCAGCAGGTTCACGAACCCGCATGACAGGACCAGGTTCGCAACCCTGTCTTCTGTTGAGTTCATTTGGAGCTGCCTAATCCTGGCATCCTTCTCAACAATTTGAGCATCTTGCTTAGCAATCACATTAGTCAACTCATAATATTTATCATGAAGACCTCTAATAATATGTATTAGATCGGTACGTGATTCAAAATTAGAGACTTAGAGGTATTCTTTACCTCCGAGGATGAGGATCCACCTCTGGCCATAAGACATGTGTTCCTCTTGAAGGACTTGATCTCACACTGACTGTCCAGGTCGCTGTCTTCTTCAGAGTCCCCCCAAGCAGCGATCATAGCCTTGTTGTCCTTCGGTTTCTCACCGTGAGGTCTTTCCTTGTTGTGGCTTGATCCCACTTTTTCCTTCTGCAATCTTTAGCAAAATGTCCTTTTCTGCCACAGTAGAAACACTCATCGTCCATCGTTGCAGTCCTTTTCTGGCGTTGGGTCTTGAGTTCCTCTGGTTCGGATTCAGGTTCGCGACCTTGAGTGCATCAGTCAAAGCTTTACATCTCCTTTCCTTTTGTCTTCTCACCAGAACCGGTTGGAACTTTTTCCACTGGAGTTCTTTTGTCTTCCACTTCTCAGAACCAAGGCAATCTGCTTTCCGGTTCTTTGAGGTTCGCGACCCTCGAGCTTCATCTTCTCAATAAGCATGTCGCTTTCCAGCTTAGAGACCAGGTCTTCTAGGGTCATCCTCTTAGTATCAGCAAGAGAGCTAAGGTCCTTGATATGTCATCCCACTCCGGTGACAATCCTTGAAGGAAATGATGGGTAATCTCCCATGTCTCGTATTCTTTTCCAAGTCTTGACAAGGTAGCCAAGCATCCTTGAAACCTTGAGTGATACCCATGTATCGACTCATCCTTGTTTTGACGAAGACTCCTGTACTTCATCTGAGCAGTGAGGATCCTGTTTTTCTGACGTCCCCCGAGCCATCATATATCCTCTTCAGAGCATCCCAGACCTCAGACGGGTCCTTGTAGATTATGACCTTTCTAGATCACCAGGTTCCAAAGCAGCGTAGAACCTTCATGGCCTGAGCATTCTTTGAAGTTTCTTGAAGTCCTCAGTGGTGTAGAGAGCCCTCGGCTTCTCTTTTCGTCTTCATCATCCATGATGAGCTGACGACCTGCTCAATGATCTGCCATACCTCGCCGTCAGAGCGAGGACGTGTTCCTCGAACCGAATCGCCCAAGAGTCATACTCCCTGGTTTGAGCTTTGGAGGTGTAGAGAACGAATCACCTGACATACCTGCAATCTAACCAAGAATCTAGAGCACAGGGCTCTGATACCAACTGAAGGACCGTGGTTAGATAAACTAGGGACCTGAACTATTAGGAACCTGAACCTAGACTGCAGGGACTCAGAGTGTAAACATACAGCGGAAATAACGTAAAGATTTCTTTATTAAATCAATCGACTATACAAATATACGATTTGTAAGATGTAACAACTACTCAAGCTATTACAAAAGGAAGTCAGCTCACCCGGGGTTCAGGACCCCGTTCGTGAATTTGGAGACGCGTCCCTCTAACGATTCCCCCTGAATCGTTTGTCGCTCTCACACATCGAAGGGTCTGGATCCTGATGCACTTTAGCCTTACTCAGAATGCCCTTGTTCCCCTTGCATTCCCCTCCACCGTGGCTGGGAAGTCCTTGTGCCTCCAGGTCCTCGAGACCCTCAACTCCAAGCTATCCTTCTTGATGCGCTTTAGCCTTACACAAGAAGCTCTTGAACTCCTTTGAATCTCTCACTAGATTCCTTGAGTTACTCTCTGAGTTTTGGATAGGAGACGCACTTGAAAATGATTTCTCTTCATGGTCTTGAATAGAAACCCATCTACAGGGGACTTGTACTGTTGGTGAATAGTAATTGAGATTGTGAACGGGAGATTGTGAAATGCTAACGGAGCTATTTATAGAGGTGGTTTTCTGTAAATACGTATTATAGGGGTAGTTTTCTGTAATTACCCCTATTATAGGAGTGGTTTTCTGTAATTTACCCTAAATAAAATTAGGTAATCAAAAAATAACTATTTAGAGTAGAAGCAAATTTCAATTTTTCTAAAACCTAAATATATTTTATTTATAAGATAGATATTGATTTGAAAAAGATGTACTTTGAAAATTGCTTGTGTACTATCGATCTCGAACTTGTTTAGTAATTGAGGCGAGCTCGAGTACATCAAATGACTAGCGAATTGATTTTGAATAACTTTTCTCGGAGCTCGACGAGGTTGGGTTGAGCTTGAATAACTTTAATTTTATTGGAGTCATAAATACAATTTTATTATGGTTATAGAAACCATAAAACTTCTATTAAATAAGGAGAATGGATCAAATGAAAATGACAGCTTGGTTGTAAAATGCAAACAAATCTAGACTACCCATTTAATTACATCCCGACGGTTAGAATATAATCTTATTAATTAATATATTAAATAAAAAAGGGCAATAATGGAAACATACATTAGAATATATTTACAAATATATTAATTAAATTCAATCCTTTATTTTAAGGAACCGACATTTAATTTTTTGATATGGAAAACCAACTTTCAAAATTTTGTTATGTGAAGGTGGTTTAATTTTTAAAGTTAATGTTACATGAAAAAATTATTAAACATTTTTTCTATCAATTTCAAGTATTCAATTAGCGATTTACAATACCGACTATTTTTTGCTATATAGTATGATTTACGGTTTGATAGGATATGATTCATGAATCATATGATAGCAAATTATGAATTATGTCCGAGCAAATCATTGCTCGAGGATATGATTCAAAAGTTACTCTGTGTTATACAGTATGGTCGTCAGTTGTGAGGGTTAAGGCCAAAACTTGCGCCGTTTAAGTTTGTAATAGTGTATGACCCATGAATAACATTATAGCAAATCATGAATCATAGTATAGCAAATTATGAATCATAGTATGGCAAATTATGAAGGGGTAATTGCAGTAAACCACCATTATAATATCGTGTTTTGCAGTAAACCACCATTATAAAAACTTTTTTCGAAACAAGTATATTATAACATTGCCGTTAACAGAAAATCACCAATTTAACTGTTCCGTTAGAAATTGTAAAACACGCGCCATACGACACGTGGGTATATAACTCTAATTCAAACAATTTCAAAAAACCACCATTATAATGTCTTGTTTTGCAAAAAACCACCATTTTAACAAATAATCACAAATGACTGTGACTGTGATTTGGCTATCTTTGATTAGTAAAGCAGTACACGTTTATTAATTTATAATCCATACTAGACACGAAACTTAATGGAAGCATATTTGCAGTTGCGGGTGTGGTGAGAAGCTGTTATATTTTAGCTCTGAGTCGATCTTTTAAGATCAATATAGAAAAACAATTAGAGTTTAAAAGTAGTGATATAATAAATCATATTTCGTAAGATAAAATGAGAAAGTTATTTATATTCAACTTCCATCGAGTTTGAAAGAATTGAACCGTGCAGTCGATAATCATTGAACATTGATAATAAACTCTCAAACAAGAGTTTCTTTTTGTATTTCTTACATTATTTTCTTCATTGATTTCCATCGAGATTAAATTGAAGCACTATGTAGCTAGTAAATACTTATCAACTAGTAAAATTATCATATGAGCCTCTGATCTAGCATGAACAGTGCAGGTGGTAGTATTCTGATAATAAGTTATTAAAATGGTGGTTTTTCGTAAAACTGAGATTATAATAGTGGTTTTCGGTAATTAATTTCAATATAAAATAATATTTTATTGCCACGTGTACATGCACTTAACGGAAGTTTTAACGGAACAGTTAAATTGGTGGTTTTCTGTTAACGGCGATGTTATAATATACTCTTTTCGAAAAAAGTTTTTATAATGGTGGTTTACTGTAAAACACCATATTATAATGGTGGTTTACTGTAATTACCCCAATTGTAAATCATAGCATAGCAGAGCATGAATCATATCATGGCAAATCGTGAATCATAGCATAGCAAATCTTGAATCATATTATAGCAAATCTCGAATCATAGTATTGCAAATCATGAATCATAATATAGCAAATCATGAATCATATGAATGCGACCATATACCATATGTATGTAACCTGTGAACTAACACACAATTTATAAACCTGTTGTTTTCATTAACTTCATAGAACATAAAACTGAACATTAATCCAAAATGTCAAACCAAAGTAGATCATCCTTAACAATCCAAAACATCAAAATCATGCAAGTTCCCTGAGTTCCCTAATCCAGCCCGAGGGTTTCAAATCTCCAAGAGAGTGAGTCGCTGATGTTTGGGATGGATGATTCACGAATTGTGTCGTTATGCCTGGGCGGATGGCTGTCGTCGATTGTCTAGATTCGAAGCCAAATCGAATCGATTACGATTAGGAATAACATGATTTTCGGAATCACCGAAAACCGCTTGATTGTGGTCAATGTTTATGACTAATTTACCCTTTAGATGATTCAAAAATTATGTTTTATATTCAATGTTTCATACACTTACAATTCGACCCCTAATTAATAGCCGTCAGATCTATCTTATTTAATAGTCAAGATTCGTTTGCATTTTACAATTTGATGTTACTTTTCACCTAATCCTTCCTCTTAAATACGATAAGTAACTATTTGTAGAGGTTGTATCATGTGGAACCCCCCTTTTCATGGGTCCATGGATCCCCCTTTGCAGTCGTTGATTGCATTTTCTGTTTGCATTTTGGACGCACCAGATTGTGCCACGTGTTTGCATTTTTGAAATGCACACGTGAGTTGCACATGACAAATGCACACGTGAGTTGCCCATGCTCATTAATGCGCTGGCACAATCTGGTGCGTCCAAAATGCAAACAGAAAATGCAATCAACGGCTGCAAAGAGGGATCCATGGATCCATGAAAGGGGGGTTCCACATGAGCCAATCTCACTATTTGTATATGTTCATTATCTTTTGATTTATTACCACATTTTCTGAATGAAAGTAAACTTCATGTATTGCATGGGTTGAGTTTTAGGACATCAAACTTTTGTGAGATATAGAGACTTAATCTCAACTGTTGTATCCGACGGTAGAGAAGCAATCATTGTATCAAAACTCAGGTAATGGCTCTTCATGTAATTTTTATTTTATTCAATTATTAAGGTTAAATTATGATTCTTCTAACAATATGTTGTTTCGTTTACTTTTGAAAATTACATTAAGTGTGTTAAGTAATATATATGAATACAAAGATATGACCATTTTTTATATTTAGTATAGAAATAGTGACTTTGTATTGTATAATATGACTTCGCATATGTATTGCACAAAAAAACTTTACGTTCCACAATATGTAGGATTAAGGATTTAATATAAAAAATGTAAACCATTGAATATGTTTCGCAATGTATGACTTTATTTGCACTAAACAATCTGACTTTACATATGTAATGCACATAATATCTAAAAGCGGTAATTATAAAAACCATTTTAAAGGGTTAATTTGATTTTCATTTTGGCTATAGTTTCACATAAGTAATTGTGATAAATGTTTACTTCTACAAATGACAATCAAGCGTGAAATGTCTGCTACAATACCTCTTTACGACCCC